>CAWUQF010000015.1:0-18026 GCA_963924505.1 Agonopterix alstromeriana
CACTATTATTAGACACGACTACGTCACCACAGTTACATCACTAAAACGACATAGTTGTACCACCGTGAACGAGCACCCAGGCAGCTACGTACCGTGATGCGGTCACTGTCGAGCAGGCTCGCCAGCGTGTCACCCGACAGAGCGAGGAACTCCTCCGACTCCAGCACCTGCGCCATTATGTCAGCATTATACACTACACTGTTACATACTCAAGAAATCTACCCTTATTACTATAACAAAATATTATCAATAATAAATAATTTTAAATTTTTTTATTCATAACATTTCGTGATTATAAATCCGGAAGTATAAATTAAACCGTTACCTTTCATTGTCTATGTGTATGATAAATACTTGCTAAGTAAATAATGATTTAATTTTTAAATTGTTGTCAGAAGAAAATACAAAAAAAAATACAACACAAACAGAGAGTTGTGATTCGTAAATCGTTTGTATATGTGTTTATAACGGGTACGTATATAGATATGTGCATAGGTATATAGGTATGTGTATAGGTATATAGGTAGGTGTAGTGTAGAGTAGACGTAGCTACAGGTACCTCGACGAAGTGTGCGTCGATGTACTGGGCGGCGGCGGCGGCGAGGTCCGCGCAGGCGTGCAGCTCCGCGAAGGCGCGGATACCCAGCGCGTTGTCAGCCGCCAGCGCGCCCGCCAGGAATGTGCCGCACGCGCCCCGCACGCCCCCCACCTGCAGCAGCGACGCGCCCGACAGCAGCCCCTGCGCACACACACGCGCGTCACACTACAGTACAGCGACGCGCCGCACCCCCCCACCTGCAGCAGCGACGCGCCCGACAGCAGCCCCTGCGCACACACACGCGCGTCACACTACAGTACAGCGACGCGCCGCACCCCCCCACCTGCAGCAGCGACGCGCCCGACAGCAGCCCCTGCGCACACACACGCGCGTCACACTACAGTACAGCGACGCGCCGCACCCCCCCACCTGCAGCAGCGACGCGCCCGACAGCAGCCCCTGCGCACACACACGCGCGTCACACTACAGTACAGCGACGCGCCGCACCCCCCCACCTGCAGCAGCGACGCGCCCGACAGCAGCCCCTGCGCACACACACGCGCGTCACACTACAGTACAGCGACGCGCCGCACCCCCCCACCTGCAGCAGCGACGCGCCCGACAGCAGCCCCTGCGCACACACACGCGCGTCACACTACAGTACAGCGACGCGCCGCACCCCCCCACCTGCAGCAGCGACGCGCCCGACAGCAGCCCCTGCGCACACACACGCGCGTCACACTACAGTACAGCGACGCGCCGCACCCCCCCACCTGCAGCAGCGACGCGCCCGACAGCAGCCCCTGCGCACACACACGCGCGTCACACTACAGTACAGCGACGCGCCGCACCCCCCCACCTGCAGCAGCGACGCGCCCGACAGCAGCCCCTGCGCACACACACGCGCGTCACACTACAGTACAGCGACGCGCCGCACCCCCCCACCTGCAGCAGCGACGCGCCCGACAGCAGCCCCTGCGCACACACACGCGCGTCACACTACAGTACAGCGACGCGCCCGACAGCAGCCCCTGCGCACACACACGCGCGTCACACTACAGTACAGCGACGCGCCGCACCCCCCCACCTGCAGCAGCGACGCGCCCGACAGCAGCCCCTGCGCACACACACGCGCGTCACACTACAGTACAGCGACGCGCCGCACCCCCCCACCTGCAGCAGCGACGCGCCCGACAGCAGCCCCTGCGCACACACACGCGCGTCACACTACAGTACAGCGACGCGCCGCACCCCCCCACCTGCAGCAGCGACGCGCCCGACAGCAGCCCCTGCGCACACACACGCGCGTCACACTACAGTACAGCGACGCGCCGCACCCCCCCACCTGCAGCAGCGACGCGCCCGACAGCAGCCCCTGCGCACACACACGCGCGTCACACTACAGTACAGCGACGCGCCGCACCCCCCCACCTGCAGCAGCGACGCGCCCGACAGCAGCCCCTGCGCACACACACGCGCGTCACACTACAGTACAGCGACGCGCCGCACCCCCCCCACCTGCAGCAGCGACGCGCCCGACAGCAGCCCCTGCGCACACACACGCGCGTCACACTACAGTACAGCGACGCGCCCGACAGCAGCCCCTGCGCACACACACGCGCGTCACACTACAGTACAGCGACGCGCCGCACCCCCCCACCTGCAGCAGCGACGCGCCCGACAGCAGCCCCTGCGCACACACACGCGCGTCACACTACAGTACAGCGACGCGCCGCACCCCCCCACCTGCAGCAGCGACGCGCCCGACAGCAGCCCCTGCGCACACACACGCGCGTCACACTACAGTACAGCGACGCGCCGCACCCCCCCACCTGCAGCAGCGACGCGCCCGACAGCAGCCCCTGCGCACACACACGCGCGTCACACTACAGTACAGCGACGCGCCGCACCCCCCCCACCTGCAGCAGCGACGCGCCCGACAGCAGCCCCTGCGCACACACACGCGCGTCACACTACAGTACAGCGACGCGCCCGACAGCAGCCCCTGCGCACACACACGCGCGTCACACTACAGTACAGCGACGCGCCGCACCCCCCCACCTGCAGCAGCGACGCGCCCGACAGCAGCCCCTGCGCACACACACGCGCGTCACACTACAGTACAGCGACGCGCCGCACCCCCCCACCTGCAGCAGCGACGCGCCCGACAGCAGCCCCTGCGCACACACACGCGCGTCACACTACAGTACAGCGACGCGCCGCACACCAACGCAGCTTACATACAGGGTGATTGGTAATTCGATCTTTTCCTAGAATGAGATCATACTAGAAGTAATTTGCAATAAATTAAGCTCAGTTGAGCGTCATGATGGTTTTAAGTATTTTCAGAAATTTTCGGACTTGGTCCCGAAAAAAGATTATTGTAATAAGTTCTCAATCCTGGTCTATCCATTGATACTCCTGAAAGCTGATAAATCCATGATTATTTTGAAAATAAAACGCTCATCTAAAATATCCGAACATTTTCGACCACTCACTCTGTATGATCACAGTCCAAAAACACATAAAATAATCAGCGAATTAGTGTCGCGTATTAGTAGGTGAGGTATGGTCGGTCACCTGCACGTTCTCCTCGGTGATGAGGAGCGACTCCGGGTTGTAGATGTACTCCACTATGGCCTCCAGCGCCTCCGGCTCCACGTTCTGCAACACACATACATATGTGTCACTTACGATACAACATTGTATACTTTATGTTTGTTTTACTGTACCTAATCATTTTAAGAATTCAGCACAAGAGTAATGTGAAGGTGCCCTTACTTGTGTTACTTATTTATTGTCCGTTGTTATTATGTAGATGAGAGAAAGTAAGTCCCCGGTGTACCTGTATGGTGACGGTGGGGCAGGTGCGCTCGTGGAACTGTGTGAACATGGCGCGGAAGTACGGCGAGCAGGCCGCCAGCACCGCGCGGTGCGCCGCCACGCCGCCCGCGCCCGCGCCCTCCGCCGCCCCCTCCGCCGTCTCCGCGCCGGAGCCCTCGCCTGCGCCCTCACCCGCCACCGCCTGAGGAACGTCAAACACAAACCATTTATGGTAACCGTGAGTTTGAAAGATGTCAAATAGCGATTCCAGTACACATGGACCCTGCTAGGGCATTGCGAAATCTTTAATCTAGAATTACAGTTATTTCTGTTAAACATGCCAATTTTTGAATCAATAGGAATACAAAATGTGTCACATGTATGTGTCAAGCCAAAATGAGGCTGGGAGGCGCGTCTGTAGTGTTAGTGGTTGCGCTCGGCGGTCGCACGTCCGCAGCTCGTGGTGGCCGGGGACAGCGTGTGCCAGCACGTGCCGGTTCTAGGCTGCGGCCGCGACCGCCGAGTGCACCCGCTATAATCCGCTAATGTCGCTATGGTAGTGTGTAGTGTGTACCTGCAGGCGCACGTCGCACAGGTCGGCACTGAGCCGCAGGTCGGCGAGGCAGGCGAGCAACTTGGCGGCGTGCAGGGCGGCGGGGGGTGGGGGGGCGGGGCCTCGCGCCGCGCGCTGCGATGACTCGTCCAGCGACGACTGCGACGCGCACCGCATTATGCTGCTGCACGGGGGGAGGGGAGGGGGCGGTGCGTTAGTAATGAACCTTCGGCCGTACGACGGTCTAGAGTTGCGGCAGACTGAGAGGTGGCCCTACCAACCCTAGTTCTTCCCGTTCTTTAGATTGGCCTACTTCCGATGGCACCTCATTTACTTCAAGTTTACTTCCCTATCAGATAGGTGGAATTGTTGGAAAAAGTGCAGGCAACCCTCATTTGCGGCAGCTTTTAGGCTGGCGACCCTGGTCCACCGTGTCGAGGAAGACGATAGCTTCAATTTGGTGTAGAAATTAAGTCCCAGCTTTATAGGTGCATTTGTTTATGAAAAATGACTTCTTTAAACCTGGCAGCCCTAGACTTGCGGCAGACTGAGAGGTGGCAACCCTAGTTATTCCAGTTCTTTAGATCGGCCTCCTTCCGATGGCACCTCATTTACTGCCCAAACAGATAGGTGCATTGTTGTTAAAAATGGTACCATAAATCATCATGGTGAGGGTACTAGCGGCCAGATTTTGCTAGGCAACTTTGTATGAACCCCTGTGTAAACTTTCACTTGACTTGAATCACTTTTCGTTCGCCAAACGAATAAGTGCATAATTTTACGGTCGGATATGACTATGTGCGAAGTGGTGATGGGACCTGACAAATCGATCGCAGCGCCCGGGGTGGCAGAAATGCGTAAGTTTGTTGGACAAGCTGTGTAAAATAATTATGCTTGAATCTATGCAAATCCACACACTAACTCAACACGAAATCTCCAAAACTGTAAAGACTACAAACTTAAAATTTAGCATGGAAGTTTCTATTGGCATCTAGGTGCTCACTAAAAAGGGTTTTTTGAAATTTTATATCCAAAGGTGTGAAAACCGGGATAAAAGTTTGTACGGAAATTGGCACTGCAAATATCGAGGATTCTAGCAAATAGGTATTTTAAAATTGTTTAATATTAATGTTGCTAACTTCTTTAGTTTTTACATAATTTTTAAATAACAAACTTTTAACTAACATGTTACTTGAAATAATTCACAGTTCCGTATGAAACTGCAAACCTACTCAAGCCAAATGTATGGGACAACTGTTCTTTTTCTTTCGCGATTTCGATGTGGGACCCATCGAGAAAGTTGTTCAGTTTGACGGTCTAATCACCCCCTTAAAAAAGTGTCAGGATATTAAGAAGTACCCTGTATAAAGTATACAGTATCAATCAGTGTGTACCTGTATCGGCCGCGGTCAGGGTCCCCCTCGGCGGCGCTGTTCTCTGCGGTGCCGTACCTGCAAACATTGCAAAAAACCTCTCAGGCTTGGGTATACTCTTACCAATTGATGGCCCGATTGCTCAATCGGTAGTGAACCTGCCTGCTGGTCTGAGGGTCGCGGGTTCATATCCCGGTGCAAATATTTGTATGATGAATATGAATATTTGTACTTGAGTCGTTATATTGTTGTCATTAAAGAATATTTATCTTATCTTTCGTTATGTCGTTGTCTAGCGATAATTATACAAATCCAGTCAAGATTCTAGTACGTTTTCAATGATAATCTGTGACAAAGTCTATGATATTTATTTGTCTATTATAATAGCCAACAAACCACTTGGCTAAAAATGTTAGAGCGCAGAACAACATTTGTAGGCGAAAGCGCACACACTCCTCACCCCCTCCCCAATGGTCAAGGTGTGTGCTGTCTAGTGGAATAAAACATTAATAAAAAATCATTAAAAAATATTTCAAATGTCCTCTGTCAGAAAGCAGTAATGTAAAACAATTAATCACATTTAAGTGGTCCCATGACAAAAAAGCCCATTGGGCAAAGTAGAGGGCAAAAGAAGTTTCAGTTAGCCACAAAAATGTCATGGCAAACCTGAAAGAGTGGACAGACATTACCAGCGTCGAAGAGTTGTTTCGTTTGG
Organism: Agonopterix alstromeriana; assembly: GCA_963924505.1. Classification (NCBI taxonomy): domain Eukaryota; kingdom Metazoa; phylum Arthropoda; class Insecta; order Lepidoptera; family Depressariidae; genus Agonopterix; species Agonopterix alstromeriana. The sequence continues at coordinate 6,003 of CAWUQF010000015.1, forward strand.
CGAGAAATAGACAGGGATATGCAGAACTCCAGTAATGGAGAGGAACCCAAAGAAGAAGCAGTCCCATTAATAGCGCACTTGTGGGAAGTACTTGTGTATAGAATGTCATTGTGTACGGGCATACACGGTCGCATTGCTAATGAATTGACAGAGGGAGAGGATGCATGTACGAGGTCTAGGCACCGCTCAAAAATTTTATTTGTTTTTAAATTGGCATGTGCCTGACTCCTGCTGTCTACAAAATAGACCATCACAACATTTTATCATCATCTTAGCCCACTGCTGGACATAGGCCTCCCCCAAGGATCGCCACAAAATTTTACATAAGCTAATAATGTTCTAGTTTGAAATATAACATTAGAGGACAGCAAACATTGTCTGGGTCCAACAATTTAGATCTTAGTTTTATGTTTTGGTTTCTTGTTCTCATAACAATAGACCAAATAAATGATAGTCCCCCCTGTGTAACAATGTCTTTCTACTAGACTCGAATGGAATGACCTCGGCTCGTTACAAGCGACTCGACCACAACATACAACTCTCGCAAGAAGCTCTCGCGAGAGTGAAGTGCCTGCTTAATACAGCGCCGCAGGACTCACAGTCGTTCCCTGTCTGCGTCCCCGTTGCCCTCCATGCCTCTCGCTCGCTGCTCCACTCCACTCCACTCCCACGCTCCACTCCACGCCTCGCCTGGCTCGTCTCGTCTCGTCTCGTCTCGTCTCACCGGGCTCAGCTCATGCAACACATTGCTGAACTATTTCTTCTTTAATTGTAATTACTTGAGAAACTATTTTGCTTTGCTTTCTAACTGCAAACTGATTACAAAATACACCAAAATTATTGACAACAAACTCGCTTTGGCAGTTGGTTGGCAGCCAGCTGTCAGCTGTTTGACCTTTTGTTGTTGTTGTTCTTTTCGTAAAGGCAATGGGAAATAGCTCCTACAGCCGTTGCCTTCAATATTTTTTTTCTTTGCTTGATCGTACCTGTAACTCTTGAAATGTGAGGGTGGTTCACTAATCATCGGTCTACGCTTCACACCGTAAAATTATCTTCACACATTCCAATGTTCAAGGGAGTTTTACGTGAAGATCATTCCAAATCAAACGGAAGCGTCTTTATTTATTTCCCACTTTTCCATTAATGGCACATTACTTCCACCACATTATCACAATAATAGCCGCGAAATAATAATTTAAAAAATTAAGAAACAAGCCTCTCCTTCTCATCTCGTTTCCCGCGCAAAACTCTCTTTTTTTTTTATAGTTTATCCTTCCGGAAAGGCAATGGGAACTAGCCCTTACAGCCTGGTCTTTAGTTAGATTTTCCTTTGTACTTAAACCTAACCTGCCTAACTCTTGAAACGCGAGGGTGGTACACAGAATCCAGTGTTCAGGGGAGTTTCACGCGAGAATCAATCCGAATCAAACAGGAGCGCCTTCTTTATTTCTCACTTTTACTATATTGTTCTCCATTAAAGGCACGTTATCAAACTAATTCCACCACATTAACACAATAATAGCCACGAAAAACAATTTAGAAAATTAAGAAACAAAGCCTGTCCTTTTCTTCACGATTCCCATGCTAAACTCTCCTGATGAAGATGGGATGATAGATAAACGAAGACGATGAAATTGTGGTCGATTTTGTAAGCTCGTGCGTTGCCGCCAAAATCACCAGTGCGATTTAACTTGTACCAAAACATTTGTTCTTTCTTCGTATGTATTTGAAATTCCTGTTATGTTGGTCGATTTACGCAACTTTTTGGTACACAATCCGCACTAAATTATGTCACAAATATCACTAAAACCAATTTTTCACGAATATCAAATACAACATCGACCGAACAAATTAATGGCGGCAAGCCAACCTCGCAAAACTATGGCAAATTAGGGCAGTTTTTTTTTGTTATATCAAGGAAAAGGGGTCTAGCCCATGCAGCCGATGTTTTCAGTTACCGTCAAAATCACCGTACATACAAATTACCTATAGCTTAATGTTCTGTTTTCGTATTTATTTGAGGATCTCTTTATGTTGGTTGCTTTAAATAACTGTTTGGTACACAATCCGCGTGAAATTATTGTATGTTCAAGAAAGTTTAACGCGGGTATATCAATCCAAAACAAACGGTAGCGCCTTTCTTTATTTCTCATTTTAACTGTATTGCTCTCCATTAATGCCACATCATTAAACTAATTACGCCACATGAACACAAAAATAGCTGGAAAAAACGAACATTCTTCTCTTCGCTTCTCGCGCAAAGCTATAACAGTTGTTTTTTGTATCAACTCTTCTTCTTTACGGAAAGGCAAAGGCCGCGATTTTGCCCTTACAACCGTCATAGCGTAAATTATATACTTTGCACTGAGGCCGAGATTCAGAGACTATTTTTTTTAATCTTAGCTCGAGCTAAGCAGGGCGAAAATGTACTCGTATGTATTTTGACATACGGGAGTTCGAACTATGACTTAAAAATCGTCTCTGAATCTCGGCTCGGCTTTAGATTGCAACCGATATATTAAGTTTTTCTTTTCATTCTAATCTGTGGTCGACCTTGGAAGCTCGTGCGTTGCCGCCAGTTGCCGCCAAAATCACCAGAATTAACTTGAACCAAAACTTTATTCTTTAATTTGAAAGATTTTTTCGGCGTCCTGTTTTCGAAGTGTGGTCCATAGATCAGTATATTTTTTTGGTGTGGCCAGATTTGCACATGAAGCACCATGAATGAAAGCTCTTCTATTCTAATACAGGAACTAACCAACAGGTGGCAATTTAAAGGCCTTTGTTCCACAGAAGCTGTCAGAGATGGCGCTGATTGTTTCCACTACGTAGTTAACTTATTTTCACAGAGTACTATAATATTATTAATCTGTGCTGCCACTACGGCTACGTTATTATACTATTACCTATTCTGTGGCTACGTGACGACTACGAGTACCTACGTGAGCACTTGTGCAGGATTATTCTTATACAGGGTGTAAAATTAAATGCGTAACAAAGAGGAAGCTTCCGACCATCAAACTGGACAACTTTCACTACCTATGAGACCAGTCAAAATCGCGTAAAATAATTTAGTTTTTCCATAGAAAACGAAGCCACTCGGCCCAAATGTATGGAACGGCTGATTTTCTTTTGTTCAGTTTGATGGTCTGAAGAACCGCTCTAAGTAGGTATGCATTTTCAGTTTATTCCCTGTGTAACTACAATATGAGTAGGTACTGTAGTTACTATTCTCTTAGACCATATAACTAGGGACCAGCCTTGCGGTAGAATTTCCCATCTGCCACGTTCCAAGATCAATTGATCATGTGCATTTACATACAATAATTGTATTACCTTTATCACTAAACAAGACAGCCTATAATTGCGGGACAATAACTTCAAACTAGTCGCGTTTGGGGTTCACACGAGATTGTCTCTGAATCTCGGCCTAAGACTATTCTTTATCAAACTCATCGTCCAGTTTCCAATAACACACAGAGATGCAAAACAGCAAAATACCGGCCTTCATAAAACAAAGGTAATCTTCCCTGGATATTCCCCAATGTTTAGGAGGTTTCTTGCTCCATTGCCTAGATAAGGAGATTAGCGTGAATTAGCTGCTCAGTTTGTTTGTTTCGGAGGGAGGCATCATAAACGTGAAGAAAAATACGATCATAAAGTAACAAGGAGGCGACGGCATTGAAGCTTAATTGAAGCAGAGCCGGGTGCATGCAAATTTGATGAGGGGTGAGGGGAGTGAGCGAATGACGAGCGCGCGACGATACGACTCCGCGCCGCGCCGCGCCGTGATAGATTGCTTTTTGATGAGATTTAGCACGTACCTACTGCAGCGAACTATGGATTATAGAACCTATGCCTCTCTCGTCCTTTTCGTCGCATAGCCAGAGACGTAGAATTTCCGAAAATTGCGACCCTGATATTCCGTGCCCTGGGCTAATATATTGGCCATCCCCCAATAAATGCAGCTTGCCTACGGGACCGTAGCCATATTATTCTATGCCGTAGCCAAGATTTATGCCAACAAAGGTTCTTCGGTTCTACGGTTTTAACAGATACATATTTCCAACAAAAGGCCAGTAATCTAATAGGTACTCCATTCCAAATATCAACAAAATTTTAAAGATCTTTTTAAATTACAGAAACAGAGATTTCAAAAACTTCATCTCAATTATTCTTAGAACAGCTTTAGGCCGAGATTCAGAGACGATTTTTTTAGTCTTGGTTCGAACTAAGTAGGGCGAAAATGTATAGATTTTAACATAACTACGTGAGTTCGAACTATGACTTAAAAATTGTCTCTGAATCTCGGCCTTAGTATCGTCCAATATGTGTCGGATAGTACGAAACGTGTTAATGAATAAGCGCAAAATCTCATAGTTACACTCGAACTGATTTATTACAAAATAATGAGATAGAAACAATCATTTCATTATTTTGATAGTTCAAATTTAAAGTTATTCGCATTTTAAGTTTTCAGACAAAATTATTTGTTATCATTATTTTCTTGTGCGATGGATTGAGATGGAGTTCAGTAAATTTTAAAAACAAATTATATCATATTTTGAAAAAAAAAACCTATGTTGAAAACATGATAATTCGATTCTGCTCTCGATTCTAAAAAAAAACTACTTTTTAGTTTTACGTTTATTCATTAACACGTTGTATATCTTTCTGGTAAATAAATTATAATTGATAATCAGAATTGGCCAGAAAGCTAAATAGAAACACCGATCAAATATTAGGTACTATGTTATTTGATGTATAGTAATAAGACAATGTAATTAGTTATTGTTTAATATATAGTATAGTAAGGGGTACAGCAGTTATAATATACTGATAACCTAAACCCATAATAAAGAGAGAAAACATACACCAAAGATCAAAAACAATTGACACTTGAGCGAGCAAAGTGAGCTCGAAATTTTTAGCACGTCTTTCATTCGTAAAAAACTTCTCAGGCACTCATTCACTGATTCGTACCTAATGCGTACTTCCTATTTATATGTACTTTGCAAGCAGAAGCTGGCTTAGGCATAGGTATTGTTGCAAGCTTTTTGGATATTAATCCAGAATGGAGAATGGAAAATTTATCTCTGTTCTGAGTGGAATTCTCAGGCGGAATTAAACATTCTAGTGAAAGAATAGTATGCATCTAGCATATGATCACGACTACATTCACTGAGGGGATAGTCAGAGATATTCTGAAAACTCAGAACATCCACGTTTCACAGGTAGTACCGAAACTGTGTCCAGTGTGACGGGGATTGAGCCCGTCGCCTCTTGTAGTGGACTAGTGGGTACAATACATTACTCGAAATTGAAGCATGCAGGCTTCCTGACGATGTTTGCGTAATACATTATATACATTCCGAAAAACTCACTGGTACGAGTCGGCCTGGACGGGGATCAAACCATCGCCTTCTGCACGTCAGGCAAGGTTGCTCGCCACTGGACCACTACGTCTTTTTCCGATAGATAGATAGATTTCGAAAAGATAGATAAACAATTTTATTTGCATAAGAAAGCAGTATGAAGTAGATCAACAACAGCAACTTCTTGTATAATGTAAGGAGCACATACATTCCAGAATACATTTGCTATGCTGCTTTTGGAAGGAGCTGGACTATGGGAGATCGCTCTCTTATCTCTTCCCTAGTGCATGAGATGAGTCTTGGATATTTTATATGAGTTTAAATGTTTAAGATAACACAAAATAGTACCATGGTTAATCAAGTTCGTAGGGCTATCCCGAAACTTCAATAATACGTGGACCAACTGTGTACCTATAGTATCTACTCGTACCTAGTAGTATAGCGTAAATATTGTAGTATTTAGGTTGAGATAGTACGTGGTAATGAACAGGATTGTACAAAATTATACGAATGGCTTCCTTACATTGCTACTCATTGCATATTGACCATTACAATATGCACGTACCTGGTCGCTCGATAGAATAGTGTCGGGCGGTGCATGGCTAGGGCGCGCGGGGTGCGCGGTGCGGGGCGCGGCGGGGAGGTAGGGACGCATCGATCCGCAACAGCTGTGCCCCGCTGTGAACGCCGGCCGCCCCGACTCTACCTGCCATATCTCTGGAGATACGCTTCTAAACCATCGTTACACTGCATCATATCGATCACTACTATATTCCTCACATTATTTTCAACATTTAAACTAGTCTAGATGTCCATATCTCCAATTCTGAGAACAAAGGCGCGCCCATCCATACCAAGGGCGTCCGGAACGTTGGAAAGGGTGAGAAGTAGCAAGGTGGTGCGATGGAAAGGGACGCATTTACCGGCGCAATGATAGGCGAGTGTTGCGCAACCACCTCTACAGCTGATTTTGACTGTTGCCAAGCGGGCCTGCGGGCGACGGAGGGGAGTAGAGCGGGGGTAGGGGAGGGGAGGACTACTTCCATTATAAAATAAGGGCCGCTGGAAGTTGCAACGATTATAAATAGGTATGTATGGGTAGGTAAATGAGGGTAAGTGTAATTGTTGACGTTCGAAGTAGGTACAGCGTCATAATAAGTATCTCGCATACACAGATACACACATTAGTGCCGGCAACGAATCAGCTGAACAGTCATCCATGATTTTTAATGCTATGATTATAAGATAAGTATACCTACTTTCGTTATATCTTTTGTATATTATGCAATGTATGTGCTCATATATGCCTAGAAACAAGAAGGCACTTCCAAACGCTTACCGATAAGCGATAACACGTACCTACATAAGCATATTCAGAGGGTGAAATTGATATCATTTGCATCCTTTTAAACTAAGGCCGAGATTCAGAGACGATTTTTTTAGTCGTAGTTCGAGCAAAGTAGGGCGAAAATGTATGGATTTTGACATAATTATGGGAGTTCGAACTATGACTTAAAAATCGTCTCTGAATCTCGGCCTAAGAGTCTACGGTCTACCCATCAAAATGAACAACTTTCACTATGGGAGTAAACCGATAGGAGCAAAAAAAACAGGTGTTCCATACCAAAACTGCAATGCCTACTCAAATGTATGCAACAGCAGATTTTTTTTTTGCTCCGATCTGTTTGCTCCCATAGTATAAGTGGTTCAGTTTGACGGGTAGAGTGATGCTAATGAATTTCAACCTGTAGTAGGTAGGTACCTACCTGCTTTGTTTCTTTGATACTGTGGTCCAACACCGTACCTGCCTACATAACTTGCTTGTCTAGTAGGTGAGGTGTGTAACACAGTTTCAAAGCATTTATTAGGTACTACATTGCAGACAATCAGTATCTATCACTACAGGGTCCTTCTCAATATGCTGACATTTTTTTAAGGGGATGATTAGGCCATCAAACTGAACAATTTTCTCTATGGCACTAACATGGAAATCGCGAAAAAAAATTGACTGTTCCTTACAAAACTGCAAACCAAATTTTCGTGTTGGTTCCATAAAGAAAGTTGTTCAGTTTGATGGTCTGATCATCCTCTTAAAAACTGTCAGCATATTAAGTTGGACCCTGTATATCAAGTCTTAACATAAATCTAATATCCAACTTAAAATTCTGATGATTTTTAAAGAGATGATCAGATCATCGAACTAAGCAAATTTCTCCATGGGACCACGGACCTGAAAAGTTCACCAATATCGGAATCGCGAAAAAAAAACAGCTGTCCCATACATTTGGGTCAAGTAGGATTGCAGCAGTTTTGTATGGAAAAGCAGATTGTTTTTTGGCCATTTCGGCCTTGTTCCCAGTCACACAGAAAAAGTTGTTCAGTTTGATGGTCTGATCATCCCCGTAAAAACCGTCAGCATATAAAGAAGGACCCCATAATACAGGGTGTTAGGTTAAACAGTTGCATTACTTTAAGGGGTGATTGTACCCATCAAACTGATCAACTTTCCCTAAGAAAAATTAAAAAACAAATTCCACTTTCACAACGTTTGTAAGAAAACTCGAAAATTTTATTTGCCTATTCTTAGAGAAATTTGATCAGGAACATCAAACTATTATCAGTATGGGTGATAATTATGATATGAGCGAAGTGATTCGCCTCTTTTATTTAGTTTCCTTGCTGGCTTTGTCCATGTTGGTCGGTGTTGTGGTCTTCAGAATAAGGACTGAAATCTGTGGCCTGTCAACGAGTTAAACTGTTTTACTACCACCTCATATCTACACTTAGATCAATTCGATTATTTGTCAAGCAGTCAATTGGTTCTGCTTATCGTGTGGGCAAGCCCTGGTGTCAGAGTTTTTTCAGACCGCCTTACGGCCTCTGACGTGGTTTTTATGTAACGACTACTACCACCAGAGATAGTAGCTGGGACCAACGGCTTAATGTGCCATCCGAAGCACGGAATCATCTTTCTTTTCAGACATATCAGGTGATTCAGCATGCAATGTTCTAACTAACTGGGGAAAAACGTTCAATGTGACATATCACTAGGTGCCCCCCGTGGGAATCGAACCGGCGACCTCCGTGTCAAGAGCACTAGTGAAACGTGGATGTTCTGAGGTTTCAGTATATCTCTGACTCCCTTTCGGGGAATATAGTCCTAAGCATAGAGCCCGATTGCGCTAATTTAAAACATCGAAGTTCTATTCTTATCCAATTTCAGTACTAATTACATTGCAATCCAACTACTATTCAACTGTGCTGAATTTCGCATCGAGCTAAACTCTATGTAACTGACAGCCTTTAACGTCTGAGCGATCAGTCAAAACGGCTCTAACGGTTGTCAAGAGCAGTACCGCGATTAGCGCAATACCAAAAGTGTCAAAAGTTAAGGTTCGTACGTAGTCCAATCACGGTTCAATCACAGAATATTTACCGCGATTGTAGCCCAGACCTTTGTGTCTCACAATGAAACAATAGCCAGCTCTCCGCGTGACGGAGCGGAGGAGGGAGATGTGGTCGTGGCTTGTGTTCGGTTGGATACGACCCCCCCTCCGCCCTCACACACCCACACCCCCCCGCTTCCCAGCAACAGCGTGTATTGTGTCCGCACAGTCGCTGGCTCCACCGATAGTATAAGAGATTCACGTACTTTTTGATATCATCAGCTGCAAGGCTGATATCACCCTAAGAATACAGAGCATCTTTGTGATGGGGATGCACCAGGTCAGCCTTTATAACTACAGTCGGTTTGAGAGTTACAGACGTTCAAAGGTCAGTAAAAATGATCAGCTGCAAGTAATATTATTGTAATATGAACTGTAGGAACATCAAACTATTATCAGTATGGGTGATAATTATGATATGAGCGAAGTGATTCGCCTCTTTTATTTAGTTTCCTTGCTGGCTTTGTCCATGTTGGTCGGTGTTGTGGTCTTCAGAATAAGGACTGAAATCTGTGGCCTGTCAACGAGTTAAACTGTTTTACTACCACCTCATATCTACACTTAGATCAATTCGATTATTTGTCAAGCAGTCAATTGGTTCTGCTTATCGTGTGGGCAAGCCCTGGTGTCAGAGTTTTTTCAGACCGCCTTACGGCCTCTGACGTGGTTTTTATGTAACGACTACTACCACCAGAGATAGTAGCTGGGACCAACGGCTTAATGTGCCATCCGAAGCACGGAATCATCTTTCTTTTCAGACATATCAGGTGATTCAGCATGCAATGTTCTAACTAACTGGGGAAAAACGTTCAATGTGACATATCACTAGGTGCCCCCCGTGGGAATCGAACCGGCGACCTCCGTGTCAAGAGCACTAGTGAAACGTGGATGTTCTGAGGTTTCAGTATATCTCTGACTCCCTTTCGGGGAATATAGTCCTAAGCATAGAGCCCGATTGCGCTAATTTAAAACATCGAAGTTCTATTCTTATCCAATTTCAGTACTAATTACATTGCAATCCAACTACTATTCAACTGTGCTGAATTTCGCATCGAGCTAAACTCTATGTAACTGACAGCCTTTAACGTCTGAGCGATCAGTCAAAACGGCTCTAACGGTTGTCAAGAGCAGTACCGCGATTAGCGCAATACCAAAAGTGTCAAAAGTTAAGGTTCGTACGTAGTCCAATCACGGTTCAATCACAGAATATTTACCGCGATTGTAGCCCAGACCTTTGTGTCTCACAATGAAACAATAGCCAGCTCTCCGCGTGACGGAGCGGAGGAGGGAGATGTGGTCGTGGCTTGTGTTCGGTTGGATACGACCCCCCCTCCGCCCTCACACACCCACACCCCCCCGCTGCCCAGCAACAGCGTGTATTGTGTCCGCACAGTCGCTGGCTCCACCGATAGTATAAGAGATTCACGTACTTTTTGATATCATCAGCTGCAAGGCTGATATCACCCTAAGAATACAGAGCATCTTTGTGATGGGGATGCACCAGGTCAGCCTTTATAACTACAGTCGGTTTGAGAGTTACAGACGTTCAAAGGTCAGTAAAAATGATCAGCTGCAAGTAATATTATTGTAATATGAACTGTAGCTTTTTGAAAAGTACAAAAACTTACACGATGATTCGGTTTAGTAGGTACAGAGGTGTTCAAAGTTGACAAAATTAATTACTTTGAACGTCTGTACCTTCTAAACCTACTGGAGTTATGTAGGCAGACCTGGTTCATCCCCATCACAGATATATTCTACACCCTATAAATACTGAATCAGCCTTGCAGCTGATGATAACAAAAAGTACGTCTATCTCTTATACTAAGACAGATACGTTGTATATTTGGAGACGAAATAAAAAGGCGCGTTGCGTCGGAAATGAAACTTCCTGAGGAAGAGTAGCGGGTTCTTTCTTTGTTCGGTCCTCTCCTCCTCCGTCCCTCCTGCCGCCCCTCGCGCGTCCTGCTGCTTTCATACCTACCAAATCTTTGTATGATTGATACCTATACCTGCCTTACCTGTCTAAATATAAGGTGTAAGTGACAGCCTAGCAAATACTGAAACGGTGAATTCTGATGATCAAACTGAACAACTTTCACTATGGAGCTACCCTCAGAAAACGCGAAATAAATTAGCTGTTCCATACAAAACAGCTGTACTTACTCGACTCAAATGTATGAAACGGTTGTTTTTTTTTCAGGCTTCATAGTGATAGTTGTTCAGTTTGATGGTCTGAATTTACCGTTTCAGTATTTGCTAGGCTGTCATTTACACCCTGTATATGTACAGGCATATTCAGTTTGTTACCTTTTAGTTGGAATCACAATATGGAAGGGTTACCATTGTTGTCACTTCTTCTATCCTATGCTAGGCGTCTAAAAAAAAAGTAGAAATTCCGAGACCGGCGGCCATAGTATGGCAGCGTGATATAGCGCTATCGCCACAGATTAATAATAGGTTACCGCGCCTTAGCTCTCTTCCTATCCTATTAGCGTGCGAATGAACGATCTAGCATGCCAACCACAACAAAGCGACAAAACGGGAAAAACGTCATGCGCGCTCTTTATGGCACACGTAAAAAGCAAAGATGGATGCACAAAGGATCTCGATTTTTATCGTTTTCTCGGGGGTGGCATGTCATGCAAGGCCTACAGGTGTGTACTTATAGGTACTTATCTACATTATCCAGTTACAAAATTCAACAAGGAAAACATCATAAGGCAAGCATGCATGCTTTAATTTCGACACGTGTATTGTACCCACCGTCCATTTAAAGTGGCGACGGGTTCACTCCCCGTCACACCGGACAGAGTTTCGGTACTACTGGTGAAACGTGGACGTTTTGAGGTTTCGGAATATCTCTGACTATCCCCTCGGGGAATATAGTCGTGAGCATAAGCAAAATTCAACAAATCTTTTTTGTTTTTTCGGCTTTTACAAAAATATTAATGTCATCAGACCATGATTCCAAAAAACTTTTGATACCTATTTTTATTTTTCGCGATATCTATGTTAGTCCTACCATAGAGAAAGTGGTTCAGTTTTATGGTCTAATCACTTCCTTAAAAAAAACGTCATTCTTGTGCTGGTGAGCTATCGTTGGATTAGGATTGGTCGGAAACTAGGTTGGTATTGGACTGCTAATACCTATTATACTCGTACATGTATACGAGTACTAGGTGTCGATGCGTTTATTGTTT
>CAWUQF010000016.1:0-35000 GCA_963924505.1 Agonopterix alstromeriana
TGGGGAAGGAGGGCGCGGGCGCGGGCGCGGGCGGGTCCGTCGCCGGCGGCTCCTCGTCGTACTGGTGCAGGCGCGCGCGGGGGCGCCGAGCGCGGGGGCGACGCGGCCGGGCGCGCGGCGCGGGGGCGCCGGGGGAGGCGGGGGCGCCGGCGCCGGAGGGGGCGCACGGGCAGAAGCCGGGGCAGGCGGGCGCGACGGCCGGGCGGGGGGCGGCGCACGCAGTTGTGCAGGTCGAGGCGGCAGAGCGACGAGTACGTGCGGTTGTCGGAGCCGCACACGAACGACCCGTCCGCGCCGGCCGCGCCGCATCCCACGCATCTGTCGGCACGGGGAGAACACTGTGTGTTAGGTCCTAGTGCACCGCAGCCTAGCGACGCCGATGCGCACGTGCTACAAAAAGATCCACCGAAGTTTCCCCGAATGCACGACCGGTTTAATGGGCACAATAATAATATTCAAGTCGTGAGATAGTTCTACGTCGTTCCCCGGTTGTGATAGAGGAACCGTCTCCCCCACTCCACGTAGTGTAACGACAGTAGGTGGTGTGACGGCAGATGTGTACCTGTCAGGCTTCGCGGGCGCGTCTGGCTTGGTGTCGGGCTCCCTATCCGGCTCGTAGAACACCTCGTCCTCCTCCTCGCCGCCCCCGCCCCCGCCACCGCCCCCGCCCCACGCTCCGCTCCCACCCGCCACTATCACGTCACTGCAATACACACATTTATACGTTACTAGAGTTTACCCGCGACTTCGTCGAAACAAATTATATAGCAGATTTTAAATCAGATCATAAGCTATCAAATAAAAAAAGTTTTATCAAAATCGGTTCAGTAGTTTTTGTGTGATGCTGTTACAAACATACAAACAAAAAACAAACAGACGGACAAAAATTCTAAAAAATGATTATTTGGAGTCAGGGACACCTAAAACCATATCTTTTTTTGTTATATCTACTACTGTAGAAACTTTTTTTTGTTATATCTATAATATCTTCAATGTACATACACACTTCTGTTACAGTTTTATAATAGTTAAGACACGCGTCAATGTGAGTGCAGAAGACAGCTCGTCAGACACAAACGTACCCTCTGCGCAGCAGCTCCTGCCGGTCGGCGCAGAGCGCGGTGAAGGCGTCGCGCAGGAGGCAGCTCGTGCGTCCCCCGCACGACAGCGACGAGCACAGGGGATCTGAGGACGCACGTCACGACACATGTTAAGAGGATATGTGAAAAAAACATATGCAATTAATACCTCTATCGTCTATTACATCTAATGTAAAGGGTTTTAGTTCACAACGCATCTGCTCAACGCCGCCTCCGGCTCGACATCACTCGTTACTTGAGCGTGCAGCGTAGCGTAGCAGCGAGTACCATGATACTGTATGTGTATGTGTATGTGTATAGTAGTATACTCACTGTGTGGGTCGTACACGTAGCGGCGCGCGCGGCGCGGCCCGGCCGCCAGCTGCTGCGCCTGCACACACACACACACATCATATCATCGTGTGGTTAGACACAGACACCCTCCCCGAGTGACGTATAGGAGCTCATGCCTGATACGTCCGACGCGCCCTGGACCATCACCGACCCTCTACCTATAGATGCGTCTCCAGAACCCCTCGCCTCGCACATTGATAAGTACCCGCCCGTAATTGATAGGTACGCTTTAACTACGATGACGACGACTCGCCATCGACTGACAGTTCATGTAACGGGCAGGAACCATACGTGTCTCCATTCGATTCCGTTGCGATCGAGCCCGAATGGCGCGACAGATTCGCGTCGTCGCATCTGCGAAATGATTTTAAGTTTTGACGACCCGGTTGGTGTGATATTTTGTGGTTTGGTTAGGTAGGTACGCGGACGTGGACTTCAAAACCAAAAATCTTAAAAGCTGGGTTCGAATCTCGGTTCGATCACACACAAACATAGGTACTATAACGGGGCATAACTCAGCTGGCGAGACGCTGATTAAAACAATTTACTTGAAGACTTTATAAAATATTATATTTATTGTCAATTCCCCTTGCCCCCAGATCTAAGTCCAAACACATAATTCCAAACTCAATCTAACATGGCCAATACGGCCCCCGCGATATACATAATCCCCCCCTACTGCTGGTTTGGAATATATATCCTGTCTGACGGACTTTATACAATGCAACTTAACGCTAGGCGTACCTGCCTAACCATATGCTATTACGACTACCTAGGCGGGAGCATCTTACACTAAGCTAATGCATAGACACTGGTCCAGTTACTGCTGACAACTAGTATTCGGTTCCTGGCAGGCCGTGTCAGTGGTGTTCATCAGTCTTGACCCCTTAACTAATCCGTCAAAACATCTCCAAATTTAATCAAACTGATGACGTCATACTTTACCACACGAAGTGCCTAACTGGGTTAGCCTACCCTACCTAACATCCATTGTCAGGTATGTTTGTGTCGTTGTTTTAAATATGTTTTCCATGATAAGAAACCTGCTTGATTATTATGTTGGGATCATAACAATGCACATACGTGCCTGTGACTTCTGTGAGTGAAATACCTTTGATCTACAGCCCTTCGAGCGTGACATTTCGGCCCACATCCGCCTGACATTTTTAGAGACCTATTATAACTTTTCCGGTTGTAATAGGTGTATTGTAGGCGCAAGTCTAAAGGACTTATTTTGTGACGCGGACTGTATCTAATGTGTGCTATCTATCACGCATACTTATAGATATCTATACTGTACCTACCTAGGTACTGGACTACTGGTAGGTATCATAGCCTGTTCCACGAGCTGTCTGACGGGCTGGGGGCTGGGGGCTGGGGTGACCACCTGAGCTTACTACAAGCCGAACTGTGCTAAGTGACCTCACTGCTCACTCACCTACATTCACCTCACCCGCTGCACATACATTTACCTACATTCCTATCTTAATAGAGGACGGTAAGAGCAGTGCATTTACAGAAAACACACTTATACGAGTGTACCTATAGGTATTGTATTGTATTGTATAGGGTAGACGGCTCGGCACCAGCTATGTACCTATGTGTTTGTTAGAACTCTGTGTTGGTTGTTTGTTTGGCTGCCAACTGTCGCGGCGCACTGCGGAGTGCGGAGCCTCCGCGCCGCGCCGGGCGACAGAGGGGGTGAGGAGAGCTGCGAGGGGGAGTGGTTGGCGGGGGAATGACTCATTGTTTACTTGCGTTAGGAGCATACCTAGGAGAGGCACCTCACTCACACCTACGGGTCTTACAGCTGACGTGACGGCTGCATCTTATCGCTGTCACTGTCGCTGCAGTTGAAAACCGCGCCGGCGCCGCGCCCTACTGAACTATAGCCTGGGAGTCACTATATTCACTATATTCTTAATCCAGACAGGATAGAATCTAAATAAAGTCACGAGCATTCTTGTGACGTGCACTATAAATTAGCAACGCGTGGCATCCTCAGCTCGTAGTGCCTCACAATAGTTGCTGGTCCTCTGAATATAACGGGAACGTCAACCTCAAGATTGTTCTAAACGCGTACGCAGTCCTTAAGTTATGTTTCATGTCATTCATTCAGCCCTAAATTGCATGTAGGTATGTACAACCTGTTTACCTACATGGTTTTACCTACTTTACTTGCAGAATTACTTTTTAACCAGGTTCCATGTCTGTTATGTACAGGGTGAAATTGATATCGCTATCATCCTTTAAAACTAAGAGTCTACCCATCAAACTAAACAACTTTCACTATGGGAGCAAATAGATCGGAGCAAAAAAAAAACAGCTGTTGCATACATTTGAGTCGAGTAGGCATTGCAGTTTAGTATGGAACAGCAGATTTTTTTTTGCTCGGATCCGTTTGCTCCCATAGTGAAAGTTGTTCAGTTTGATGGGTAGACTCTTAGTTTAAAAGGATGATAATAACATAAATGTCACCCTGTATGCAAATAGGTCGGTTTAAAATGGAAGTAGTACCTACCTACTTAATAAGTATAAACCAATGGATACGAGCTATAGTTGCCATCAAGGTGCCATTGTAGATTTGTTGTGGACTCAATTAGGGCCAGTTATAATATTTTGTGTCAAAAGAACACAATTCTGTACACTGCGTACAGAGAACCGACTCGCTTAAAATTAATATCTACGGGTACCTATACTAAAGTGGTCGAATAATGTGCGAGAGAA
Source organism: Agonopterix alstromeriana (assembly GCA_963924505.1). NCBI lineage: Eukaryota > Metazoa > Arthropoda > Insecta > Lepidoptera > Depressariidae > Agonopterix > Agonopterix alstromeriana. The sequence goes on from CAWUQF010000016.1 coordinate 4,161, forward strand.
TCGAGAACGATCGTCATATCAATAACCGCGATCCGTCCACAACATCGAGCACCCGCGCACGCCCCGCGCGCACTCTCGACTCGACGCAGCGGCTGCGGAACACAACACTACACCTTCCTAACATTAACGTCTACGACCCGTCAATTAGCGGCGAGCGCGCGTCGTCTCGTGCGTGTCATTATGTTAACAGGTAATAATGAATGTATCATCGCATCCATCGCCGATAACATAACGCAGGGTGTCTCACCGCGTCGTCGTCGAACTCGAAGTCAGTGTCGGCGCGGCGCGCGGCGGCCGCCCCGAGCAGCGCCGCCGCCAGCACCAGCACCAGGCGGTGCATGCCGTGTGCTGTGTGCCGTGTGTAGTCTCTCGCCTGCCGGCCGCTGTGCGCAGCTTGTGTGAGCGCGGCGCGGCGCGCGGGGAGGCCGGTGAGGGTGAGACGGGCGCGCGTGTCACGGCGCGGCGCACACTGCCGCACGCCGCACGCCGCACGCCGGCGCGGCGGGTGACTGTGAGACTAGCTTTACTGTGCCGGATTGCGCTAGCTGCTCCTCGAAAAAGCGCTAGTTTACCTGTATTCGATCTAAACACTAACAGTTTGATGACAAACTTTCTTGGATGCATCGAATACATTTAATTTCAAAATCGATGCCGAAACTCTCGTTGCACCTACTCTTAAAATATTATTTAACTCATCTCATATGAGTTGCGTGTGACTGTGAAGTCTTCGTTAAAGAAAGAGTCATAAATGAGGCATGACGACACGCTACATAGGTATTATTTAGGTTCAAAAGTGGATGTTCTGAGGTTTCAGAATATCTCTGACTACCCCCTCGGGGAATATAGTCGTTAGCATAATATGCTATGCTGAAAAGTACGCCGAAACGTTTCCAAAAAAGTGCACCACTCGTTCGGATTGTCCTGGATCGAGGAGGCACTGCCGTGTCCTATGTCGTGTCAAAATCAACACATCATGATGATTCTAAGAGTCTCAATACGATAAGCTGTGCTCATACAAAACAAGCCCTATTGAACAGAATAGAAGCGGTGCATGTGTCGCACGAGGCTCCACGCAGGCAACACCGGCCGGCGATCGAGCCTGCGCCCTGCGCCCGCCGCGCCGTGTTGTGTGTTGTGTAGACTGTGTGGTGCTGCAGTGCTCGCTGCAAGCACTGTCTGTCTGCGCCGAGCTCCGAGCCGGAGCCTTACAGACGATAGACAGACACCGACACTCCTTGATATTCTATTATTTAATAATTTCTTCGCTCTTACTAAACCGAATTATCTGCAAACAAAAGCCTCGGTCTATGGCGGTAAGACGTACTTAATTGTCTCTACTCTACATAACAGGAGCAGAATCAGATGTCCGTCGCGTCTCGAGCTCGTCGGACAGGTTCCCCTCTCCCTCCCCCTCCCCCCTCACGCCGGCCTCCCTCAGGCCCCGCGCGTCTCGTCGCTGCATAATCTATACCGCGGATTAGTATCCTGCTCCCGTCTGAGCCGCGACTACATACAGGCTGTCCCTAAACTCGACGTCTAGCCGATAACAGGAGATAAGCAAGTTTACAACTGTTCAGAGAAAAGTACAAAAGAAATTCTAGGTTCGATCGTTTTCGAGATTTTGTAATTTTTTTGGACATTAAGAAAATCGCCAGCCCTGCGCTGAATTTTTAGATGTAGTACACCTCATACGTTAAAATCCATCAAGCCGTTTAGGCTGTAGGCCGTGCCAAAGAAATAGACACACAAACATACGTACATACAAACGCTCGAAAAACATAACCCTCCTTCTGGCGCAGTCGGGTAAAAAAGCGACACTATTGCTTTGATTTTGAGAGTCACTGCATTTAAAACTTTGAAATTTTATTTGTTATTTTTCTCAATAGTTATAAGCTGGCGCCGCACGGTGGGCTGAAAATCGACTTTCATAGACATAGGGATAAAAAAAAATATGTGTCGTTTTTTTCATGGATATGGGTTTGGTTTATCATTTCTATGCTCAAATATTCACAAAAGGTTGATTTAGCATATAAATGGATGACTTATAATTTTTTTACGAAAAGTTTGTATGGAGTTCGTGTGAAAAATCCGATTATCTTTGGAACAGCAAGTGAAACCGTAATATCCTTACAGGGGGTTTTAGAACTTATTATTTATGATTTATTGACATACCGCGTATGACGGTTACTGCTGCAGAAACTAAGTAAAAAAATAAAGAAATATAATAATTTTTTTAAATTCTTTCATGAATCTTTTTAAAGCGTCTAGTCAAAATACCAAGTATTAATTAGCTAATAAACCTAAATAAGTGATATTTAATTATTATTATTTAGTACCATGAGTCCATGACTATCATGCGACAACACAAAACAATAACTATTGATTGTGATTAGGAGTTCTAGATGAAGATTTTCAAGAACTTCAGCCAATGCATCTTAAATGAGCGTAGTTAGCAAAGGGAAATCTCTAATGAGGGTAATTAACAAAAAGTAAATTTGCTAATCACTTACAGTGATTAATAAAAGTATTAAATATTGTATTTTTAAATTCTTTTACGACTCGTTTTAATGCACCAAACAAAAATAAAAAAAAATCTTTTGATATTTGTATTAAAATATATTAAATATTAGTATTTGCGTAATTCTTAAAAAACTTAAATAATAATAAAAAAGCTTAAATAATATTAAAAATAACTTAATAACTTATTTACAAAAAAAATATAAAACATAATTATTAATATTCAACATCACTATCGTCGGATTCCAATTCGGAATCAGGATCCAAATTAGATACATCCAAAAACTCGAACTGAGTTTCCTGGCACTTGATTAGTTCTTTAGTTTCAGCAAAGAGATCCTGGCTTTTCTTAGTATCTAACTTAGGTCTTCGTGCACTAATCAAAGGATCAGACGAAAGAACAAGCATATTGAGGATATCCTCATTGGAAGCTTGCCTGCTTTTTTTCCGCGAATGATGTTCCCGGAACCTTCTAAAATCTTTATTGCGTGCCTCCGAGGCTTCTTCTGAAAGGCTTCCGATTGGCACAATATCGTTATTGGCGATTATGTCTGCACCGTGTATCAAAAGCTTATGGACGGTTGAAGACATGTGGTACCAGTCGTATAGCTCCACGTACTTTTCTGCTGTTTTGCGGGCATAATCTTTAAATTTGATGACATCGATTTGCTCCCCAGATGTTATTGCTTGCAGAATCACGGCAAATCTTCGAACAAGCTCTTCATCCAATCCAGTAATGGCTGCAGTTTTATCAGGAAACTCGAAAAACCTTCTTGCCGTATTCCCGTCATTAGTGGTTCCTGAGCCTTGTTTTACGATGTCAATCAAAAGATTGAGCTCGTCTTTAAATTTATCCTGGATACTTTTTTTTCTTGCCTCTAACAATGCCTTGTACTCATTGCCTCTTGCAGCCCACTTTTTGAAGTCGAGTCGGTATGAAATATGCAAAAGACATTCCATAGAATTTATACGAGCGTGCAGTGATGACAAGCCAAATTCATATACGCCAGTTGACACAGTCTTTGATGTTACAACATCTAAACGGTTCATTTCTGTAGGTTTGGCTAAGCACAGGTAGCACGATGCGTTTGATCTAGCTTCAGAAAGATATGTACAAATTTTAGCATCGATCATTGTCATCATAAGTTGATGACTCACCTTATTACTACCGCACTCAGTAGGGATAAGATCCTTAATTTCATTATCCATTTGCCTTTTGTGACTGATGACCACTTCTTCGCTCTCCTTTATAAAAGTGAACTGCACTGGACGACAATATAAGGCTGAGCATGGCTTTGGATTCGTCCACAAAGTATCATCTCCAGCAGTCAGCTTGAGTGGCACTAACGAGGTCATAAATATACTGGAATCATCTTGTTGCCCCTCCATTTTCTGTTTGTATCGGCTTTGGTTGGAAGCACCATCAAATCCCCACTTAGATACTAGCTTCAAATCCTTATTTTGCACATTTTCAGAAAGACTTTCAATGATCCTCTTCACCGTGATATCAAGTAATGCTTGAAGTGTAATCCTAGCTGAAGAATCCATTACAGTGACTGATTGTTTCGGAGGATAGCATTGTAGTTTAGCTTGTTGCACTTTGTAGTAAGACGGGTAAATATCCTTAGCACCTTCCCGAATGGCCGTCTCTCGCAACGTGATGTATTGCCACTTAGAGAGTTTCAATGAAAGGAGCAACCCTAGTGATTTTTCTGGTGTAAATAAACAAGTTTGAACTGGTTTCTTAAGCATTTCTCTAATTTTTGCAGCTGCTTCTGGATTTTTCAGCATATATTTGATAACAAATGCGGTATCCTCACGACCATCTTCTTCTAAATGTAATGCAGCTGAACTGGCCAATTCGTTTGGATCTTCGCATTTATGATCTTCAGACCTTCTCTTCTTCTGTTTGCTTCCCAGATCTTCGAATGACTTTCGAGGTCTTTTTGTCATAGTACCAATAGACGACGATGTTGACGGTTCTGGAGAGATTAAATGTGCGCTAGGTCTCTCATCATTTGATTCTTGGATGACAAAACCGGTTGGCACACAACTTGGCCAATCGACATTAGCCTGAAGCCAATTTTCGTACTGCTTTCTGAATGTATCAAGGATACGGTGAGATTTCTGCCACCTCTGTGAAGCAGCTCTTGTAAATCTTCGACAAAATTCCTTGACTGTTACACGGTCTTCGTCAGAGAAGCGATCACCTAGACGAGCTACCACTGCACTGAACAATACTTCATGATCAAATGAAGTACTCCCACTTCTTAGAAAAACAAACAAGTCTAAGTTGGTGGTTAGACTTTCCATTATAATAATATTTTACGGTCACAGAATACGTATGTAGTTCAAAAGTTTGGAATACACTAAATTATTAAAGTCAAATTTAGCTTATTTATTGCTTTCCACTGATGATTAAAACTATAGTGATTAGCAAATTTATTTTTTGTTAATCTACCCTCATTAGAGATTTCCCTTTGCTAACTACGCTCATTTAAGATGCATTGGCTGAAGTTCTTGAAAATCTTCATCTAGAACTCCTAATCACAATCAATAGTTATTGTTTTGTGTTGTCGCATGATAGTCATGGACTCATGGTACTAAATAATAATAATTAAATATCACTTATTTAGGTTTATTAGCTAATTAATACTTGGTATTTTGACTAGACGCTTTAAAAAGATTCGTGAAAGAATTTAAAAAAATTATTATATTTCTTTATTTTTTTACTTAGTTTCTGCAGCAGTAACCGTCATACGCGGTATGTCAATAAATCATAAATAATAAGTTCTAAAACCCCCTGTAAGGATATTACGGTTTAACTTGCTGTTCCAAAGATAATCGGATTTTTCACACGAACTCCATACAAATTTTTCGTAAAAAAATTATAAGTCATCCATTTATATGCTAAATCAACCTTTTGTGAATATTTGAGCATAGAAATGATAAACCAAACCCATATCCATGAAAAAAACGACACATATTTTTTTTTATCCCTATGTCTATGAAAGTCGATTTTCAGCCCACCGTGCGCCGCTGGCGTTTCTCCTGTTTTCGGCTTGGCGTTGAGTTTTGGGACACCCTGTATATGTATACACAGACTGTTTCATAATTACCTATGTTTCAATATTTACAAGCTTTTTCATGTACTTACCTAACCTACCTATGTGTTGTATGTTGTGTTGTGTTTGTGTTATGGTGATATTTTCAATACTAACCAATTAAACTCAATGAAATTTTGCAGAAACAATCTAGGAACAAATACCTATGCTTGTATCGTGTCCGATTTTCGTTAAAATATACAGTTTCAGTGCTAAGATTAATTTAAGATTTTTATAGAAATCTTTGAGGCATTGTAACTTTAAAACTATACATTTTAAGGAAAATCTGACTCGATACAAGCATAGAGATTTGTTTCTAGATTGTTTCTGCAAAATTTCATTGAGTTTAATAGGTTAGTATTGAAAATATCACCAGACTTCGTTTGTATCGAGCGCGCCAACAGTAGTATACCCTTAATACTTAGGTATAAATAATATGTGTTACTAAATCTTAGATAGAATAAGTTCTGTATTAATACATAGGATACTTCATAATTTTATTTGTGATGTACTTTTTTAAAATGAACGCCTACGGACGGAGTCGGGGGTGACAGATAGTGGTAGTAAATAAATAGTAGTGTGACAGTAATGTCGTGTAGGAGACCGGAGCGCGGGGTGGGGGAGGGGAGGTTGTGAGGGGGAGGGATCGATGCGCCGCCCCCTCCCCCCCCCCCCTCGCTCTATACTGTACTGTACTAGTGTAGGGAGAGAGAGCACAACAACGCGAACGATTACCTTCACATTCATTAATACAGAACAATTTAGCTCCAATTGGTTTTTATTTTTAACTAACTTAAAAAAAACAGGCGCGTGCAGGAGGAGATGGTTCGATCCCCGTCCAGGCCGACTCGTACCAATGAGTTTTTCGGAATTTATTTACGATTTGTAACACCGCTGGCTTTTCGGTGAAGGAAAACATCGTGAGGAAACCTGCATGCTCCAATGTATATTACAAGTGGCGACGGGCTCACTCCCCGTCACACTGGACAGAGTTTCGGTACTACTGGTGAAACGTGGATGTTTTGAGGTTTCAGAATATCTCTGACTACCCCCTCGGGGAATATAGACGTGAGCATATGCTTTAACGACCGAAAGTATGTTATCAATTCGTAAGATGTGTTATTTTCTTTTACCTATTAACTCTTTAGTGACATTTTACATATTGCTGCAGCAATGCAGATCCTATCTAGAGGGAAAGGTGTTTAGAGAGCTTAATATTAAGCTTTCATTCTTCAAACGGGATTCGGTTCAGCAAAATATTATAAATATGATAGTTTGCATTTGACTCAATCACGCATTAATAGCGAATGTGCGTATGGATTGAGGAGCTACATTTGCTAATGAAAAAGGATTCTATGCCCATTTTGTAGGAAATTAGTAGATTTTGTAGGCCCCATTCTGAAATTTGTAGCAAAAGTATAGAGAAGTTACATGAACAAAAAGGTGGCTCCTCACACCATTTGTATCTGTACGAATAAAATGCAAAAATCTGCTGGATGAAAAATAAACCGCTTTATATGGAATTTTGAAAAAAAAAAAAAACTTGTATTGATGATATGCGGCATTTGACTACGCCATTTTTTGTAGAAATTTCTGTTAAATATTGGCATCATCGGTTTTCTAATCCATTGTTGTACGAATTTTCATCCCTATTTTAACACCTTTGGAGGTTGAGTTGCAAAAAACTCTCCTAAAATGAGGACCTGAATATCGAAACAAATATATATATGGTAAATTTTAAGTTCATAGTTCGTCTTATGAATTTGCCTACGCAAATCTACATCGTACTAATATCGTCATGCAAAAACGAGTCGTCCAGCAACAGTAAATATTAGCACTATATATATACTCCATTTAAAATAGCAACGAAATTTTAAGGCTATTTTGCAGAAACAGAGATTTGAAACACTTCCTCTCACTTATTCTTAGAACAGCTTTAGTAGCATGCAAAATGTGTCGGATAGTATACGTATTCAATAAATTGATTACATTTGGTGATCAGAACTAGCCAGAAAGCTACTCGTAAATAGGAATCGGAAAATGTAGTCGCCCTTACCTGTAATGAAGTATATGTGGGGTGGTCGGTTCGTCGGGTCTACTGCCAGCGGGCATTTCGCACGCGCAGCCGATGCGTGCGTGCGGCGCGCGTGCACGCTGCACGCACGGTGCGGGTGCGGGTGCGGGCACGGGCGCGGGCGCGCGGCAACACATCCTCTATCCTTCATTTTTGTGCTCGTGACCGTGACGCTCCACGCATCACTACTCATCATCCTTTCTATTACGTCTATACCGATATAAATAATCACTTTACCGAGTTAAACGTTCACGTACCGACTAAATTGACGTTCAGGTTATTCAATTAAAACAGTTCCTAAAAATCAACTTTATATATTTGTTTATTGAATACACTTATTTAGTAATGTTATCGACATGAGCTCGCCCACCGATATGACCAGTCGGCGTCGGCCGTACCTGACGTGCGCGGGTGCGAGCGAGACGCGGCGACCCGCCTCGCGAGCGAGCGCGAGCGGGACGGCGAGTCGCGGTGACGTTACCGGCGGCTACATCTTGGCGACGAAGTGCCAGTGGTCCACTGCAACAAACGTATCACTTAGCACACCTAGCCCAAAATTATAAATTGAAACTGGTTCAAACGTTCCTTTGGTACATAAATTTGAAAAAAAAAATCCTGATAAGGGAGATGAATTTGAGGAAGAGAGCGAGGCAGGGGGGATTCTATAAGGATGACTTTTTCAGTTTTTCACTTATTTGTAGAAATCTATAAGTAGTATCGAAATGTTTTAATTAAACCCGCCGAAATTTCCTACAAAACAAGCTGTATACACTTTTGTTGTAGAACTTAACATTACAGAGCCGAGAAAGCATTTCAAAAATAATAACATTTATATGGTCATCCTCTTGAAACATATAATTTAAAAATAAAATGATTTCATATCTAAAACCCCCGAACATAGATTTTCAGTCGGTTCGATGAACCTTTAAAAGCTACTTTGGAGTTTGACATTTCCATGGCATCCATCTTAAATTTCACCATTTCGGATTTTTTTATATCGTCAACCAAAATCCACCTAACATCCTCTATGACATTTGTTTGAAGTCCATAACCCTATCTGTCATAGTTTCCACGGGCCATTGACATCATCCATCAGTCAAAGGTTTCCCTGTGTCACCAGCGCCCGCGGTATCGTGCCTGATAAACGTTTTATGGCACCTGCTAACTCGTTCACGCGCAAAAAGAAAGGAAGCTAGGGCGCGATAGCGCTTTATCGCGCCATCACCCCACGGACGCAGGGCATCCATATGATGATCTCCGAATGTCATTCTTGTATCGTAGTAGGGGGAATACGAAAAACAATTAGTTTTATCCGGGTGTTTTAGCTGTCGCTAATTAAGAATATGAAATCGTTGTCTTTTCATCTTCATCTTTCATAAGGGGTCACCATACGAATTTCATATTTTTCTGAAATGCTGTTAAGTCTCGGTTCTGTAGCCCTCAAAGGTTAAGTCCTATGACAAAAGGCTGGGCCAGGGACCATATCACTGTCACGGTACAGTAGGTACACTCACCGGTGGCGGGGCGGGGCTGGGGCAGGGAGCGGGGCGGCGCGGTCGCGAGCCTGGCGGCCGCCTCCGATCGCTCCACGCGATACGTGCTGCTCTCCACCGATACGTTCGTTCTGCGCACACACACATACCGTATGTTATGTCATTACTAAATATATTACACAATCAGATTTATTACAAAAATAAAACGTGCAACTCACTTGCAGATGTCGGACGCGTCGGGCACCTTGCCGGCCACCAGGTCGCGCCAGAACTCGTGCACCTGCCACGAGTGCGGTTACATTAGTACACGTTCATACGACCGACATTATCACACGATGAGAGTGCACGAGAGTGTGGAAACTAATAATAAACGTGTCGCGACACACGCACGTGAGGGCTCGGCTAGTCGAGCAGAGTTCGGTGAGTATAATCGTTATTGTATCTGACACGCACGCCATTCCATCCTGGAACCCTTAATTCACTCAGAGGAGCTCTCGCTGCAGTCGTAACCTTCTAAAGGGAACGATCATCGGAAGTGGAGTCTTCTTATCGCGTGGGCAAAGCCCTGGTGTCAGAGTTTTTTAAGACCGCCTTACGGCCTCTGACGTGGATTTTATGTAACGACTACTGCCACGAGAGGTAGTAGCCGAGACCAACAGCTTAAAGTGCCATCCGAAGCACAGAATCATCTTTCTTATCAGATTATCAGGTGATTCGGCCTGCAATGTCCTAACCAACTGAGGAAAACGCACAAAGTGACATGTCACTCAGTGTCCCCCGTGGGAATCGAACCCACGACCTCCGTAACAAGAGCCTTAACCATTAGACCACGAAGGCAGTTCAGCAGTGGCATGGCAGTCGGAGAAAAGTTTCCGACCACCTAAAATGGATCAAGCTCGTGCCTGGAGTTCACTCGTGTACCTATACATAATTTTGTCTGTGAGCTAGGCGAACGCTACGCCTCTGCGAGTGCGGCGGGAGGCTCGCACTCGCACTCGCACTCGCACACTCGTGTCGGAACAGAGGAAGGGCACGGACCTCGTCGACGACCTTGCAGGCGAACTCAGCGTTCTTGGGCTCGGCGTTGAACGCGAACTCGTTGGGCGGCTTGCCGTCGGGCACCTTGTAGTAGCGGAACCACTCGACGGTGGCGGCGAGCAGGCCGGGCCGCTGCGCCTCCACGTCCGCTATGTCGTGCAGCGCGGCGGCGAGCGGGTCGCGCGTGTCGACGCCGACCAGCTTCCAGTCCGTCTCGCCCTCGTCGATGAGCGCGAGCGTGCCCAGGATCTTGACGGGCACCACGTCGCCGCGCTGGGCCACGCGCTGCCCGATCTCGATCACGTCGATGGGGTCGTTGTCGCCGCGGCACTGCGTGGCGGGGTCCACGTGCTGCGGGTTCTCCCACGTCTGCGGCAGGGCTCCGTAGTTCCAGATGTACCTGCGCACACGAGTTACTATTATGTTTGTATGGACGGCCCGGTCGCTGTGATGATTACCGAACTGGAAAACCATAGGTAGGTACTGAACCCGGATCGGAACTCCGGCTCAGTCGTCTATGTTATAGTACGGGGTATTACGAAGGTGAGTAGGGTGCGTTTTTGGTGTGCAAATAACAGTTATTTATTTTTTTGATGTAGCTTTAAGAGGTTGATTGCTCTTGCCATTTAGAACATTTCGAGCCATACATACCTCAGTACTAAGTCTCATAGGTTTTTTTAAATTTAAATATTAAGGATTATTAAGAAAAAACCAAATATTTTGTGTGAAGTGTTTAGTTTAAATTGATATGGTAATGTGACACATAACATTTCAAATACGACTAAAATAGAAATGAAATGTCTTACTGTCGATATCATTAGCAATTTATGGGTATTAAAGGTTACCTAGTAATCTGTACTTAAAAACCATTCCGTGAGCCTAAACCGCTGAAGATAGAAACAAGTAATTTGGAGTACATATTCTACAAAGGATGTAGCAAAGAACTACGAAAGGATTCTTCGAAAATCAACCCCGAAAGGGGTGCAACGGACCGTTGATGTTTCCGAAATCCACGCAGACAAAGTCGCGGGCTAAAGCTAGTGAAATAATAAAGGAACAGTGTACGAGTGAGGGAGGTTGAGGTTCATACCCGTGGTGGGGGAAGACGTTGTGCACGTAGCGCAGGGCGCCCTTCTTGACGTCCTGCTTGATGGGGTTGAGCGGCTCCGAGAGGCTGATCTCCATCTTAGCGTTGGACCACCGCGGCACCTCCACCACCATGTTGGCGACGCGCTCCGAGCGCGACACCCACAGCGGCACGTCGTGCATCGGCGACACCGGCCCGCCCGCGTCCTCTGTCACACACATACACACTACTGCGTTACTGCACGTTACACATGTGCGCCACGCCACGCCACGCCACGCCACGCCACGCGACACCCACAGCGGCACGTCGTGCATCGGCGACACCGGCCCGCCCGCGTCCTCTGTCACACACATACACACTACTGCGTTACTGCACGTTACACATGTGCGCCACGCCACGCCACGCCACGCCACGCCACGCGACACCCACAGCGGCACGTCGTGCATCGGCGACACCGGCCCGCCCGCGTCCTCTGTCACACACATACACACTACTGCGTTACTGCACGTTACACATGTGCGCCACGCCACGCCACGCCACGCGACACCCACAGCGGCACGTCGTGCATCGGCGACACCGGCCCGCCCGCGTCCTCTGTCACACACATACACACTACTGCGTTACTGCACGTTACACATGTGCGCCACGCCACGCCACGCCACGCCACGCCACGCGACACCCACAGCGGCACGTCGTGCATCGGCGACACCGGCCCGCCCGCGTCCTCTGTCACACACATACACACTACTGCGTTACTGCACGTTACACATGTGCGCCACGCCACGCCACGCCACGCCACGCCACGCGACACCCACAGCGGCACGTCGTGCATCGGCGACACCGGCCCGCCCGCGTCCTCTGTCACACACATACACACTACTGCGTTACTGCACGTTACACATGTGCGCCACGCCACGCCACGCCACGCGACACCCACAGCGGCACGTCGTGCATCGGCGACACCGGCCCGCCCGCGTCCTCTGTCACACACATACACACTACTGCGTTACTGCACGTTACACATGTGCGCCACGCCACGCCACGCCACGCGACACCCACAGCGGCACGTCGTGCATCGGCGACACCGGCCCGCCCGCGTCCTCTGTCACACACATACACACTACTGCGTTACTGCACGTTACACATGTGCGCCACGCCACGCCACGCCACGCCACGCCACGCGACACCCACAGCGGCACGTCGTGCATCGGCGACACCGGCCCGCCCGCGTCCTCTGTCACACACATACACACTACTGCGTTACTGCACGTTACACATGTGCGCCACGCCACGCCACGCCACGCCACGCCACGCGACACCCACAGCGGCACGTCGTGCATCGGCGACACCGGCCCGCCCGCGTCCTCTGTCACACACATACACACTACTGCGTTACTGCACGTTACACATGTGCGCCACGCCACGCCACGCCACGCCACGCCACGCGACACCCACAGCGGCACGTCGTGCATCGGCGACACCGGCCCGCCCGCGTCCTCTGTCACACACATACACACTACTGCGTTACTGCACGTTACACATGTGCGCCACGCCACGCCACGCCACGCCACGCCACGCGACACCCACAGCGGCACGTCGTGCATCGGCGACACCGGCCCGCCCGCGTCCTCTGTCACACACATACACACTACTGCGTTACTGCACGTTACACATGTGCGCCACGCCACGCCACGCCACGCGACACCCACAGCGGCACGTCGTGCATCGGCGACACCGGCCCGCCCGCGTCCTCTGTCACACACATACACACTACTGCGTTACTGCACGTTACACATGTGCGCCACGCCACGCCACGCCACGCGACACCCACAGCGGCACGTCGTGCATCGGCGACACCGGCCCGCCCGCGTCCTCTGTCACACACATACACACTACTGCGTTACTGCACGTTACACATGTGCGCCACGCCACGCCACGCCACGCCACGCCACGCGACACCCACAGCGGCACGTCGTGCATCGGCGACACCGGCCCGCCCGCGTCCTCTGTCACACACATACACACTACTGCGTTACTGCACGTTACACATGTGCGCCACGCCACGCCACGCCACGCCACGCCACGCGACACCCACAGCGGCACGTCGTGCATCGGCGACACCGGCCCGCCCGCGTCCTCTGTCACACACATACACACTACTGCGTTACTGCACGTTACACATGTGCGCCACGCCACGCCACGCCACGCCACGCCACGCGACACCCACAGCGGCACGTCGTGCATCGGCGACACCGGCCCGCCCGCGTCCTCTGTCACACACATACACACTACTGCGTTACTGCACGTTACACATGTGCGCCACGCCACGCCACGCCACGCCACGCCACGCGACACCCACAGCGGCACGTCGTGCATCGGCGACACCGGCCCGCCCGCGTCCTCTGTCACACACATACACACTACTGCGTTACTGCACGTTACACATGTGCGCCACGCCACGCCACGCCACGCCACGCCACGCGACACCCACAGCGGCAGGTGGTAGGTAAGGTAGCCCGGCAGTAAGCCGGGGGGGGGGAACGGGCCAGCCTCGCCTCACGGGGGGGGTGAGACTGTCATCAGCAGCGTCACGCATGTCACTCCCCCACGTGCACTATTGTAATAGCGGAGCGCTCCGTCCTCGCACGGGTACATAAACATTTCATTACACAACATATGAATCATTCTATTATATTTATGACTTGCTGTGCCCCTTTTTTTTCCGACACACACTTGGCCTTTTTTTTCATAGCTTAGGTTCATCACGGATAATGTAGCAATCAAATGGTGAAAGAATTATTCAGATCGGTCCAGTAGTTTCGGAGCCTATTCGATACAAACAAACAAAAAATCAAATCTTTCCTCTTCATAATATTAGTTTAAGTTAAGTAGAAAACTGTATCACAATCCATACATTCGTTTGTGAGATTATCCTCTGCAGGCAGACTAAACAGAAGAACAAGATATGGAACAACTTAAATTTGTCAAATAAAATGACGTGATATCAAATCCGCAGGATACATCCATCATGGTGGCGCGGCCCTAGTAAATTGAGACAAGAGTCAATACTTGACTCTGTATTCTATAGTCACATCTAACCTCATCTAACTTAAACATTACTTATCATACTGTAAAACAGTTCCGTGACTGACGGACAGACAACCCACAACCTCGGTAAACGGCGGCTGAAGATAAGGTAACTTGTTTGAAATATAAATATTCTACACAGGACATAGGCACACATTGGAGACTGCAGCTGATAGCTGTCAATTCATACAAATGGGAAAAATTTATAAGAAGAGTTAATTGTGTGCGATACTGTTGCGTGAGACCGAGACAGGAATACACATTTGCTTACATTTTACACCACGATCCAGCCAGAGGGGGCAACATGAAAAAGTCCGGTCAGTGGGAGGCAGAAAGTGTCCGTACTATACAGGGTATAAGTGACAGCAGGGTGTTAAAGCAATTAGTGAAACGGTGAACTCAGACCATCAAATTGAACAACTTCCACTATGGAGCCTACCTCAGAAAAAGCGAAAAAAAATTAGTTGTCCCATGTATTTGAGTCAGGTAGGTACAGCAATTTTGTATGGGACAGCTGATTTTTTTCCCGTTTCCTGAGATAGGTTCCCTAGTGAAAGTTGTTCAGTTTGATGGTCTGAGTTCACCGTTTCAGTATTTGCTAGGCTGTCACTTACAGCCTGTATACTCTTATATTATTTTTCGAAAATCGACACCTAAAGGAGTGTAACAGGGTGTTAAAATCCGCAATCCATGCAGACAAAGTCATGGGCATAAGCTAGTTACTCATATAATAGTGACCTGAATAACCTGCAACTTGACAGATAAGATAAATGAACTGTACCTACACTACACTACACTACATGTGACCGGAAGGAACCGTGTGAAGTGGGACGTGGATCGCCTCACCTTGTTGTCATACACTCAGCTAGGTACCTTACCTACATATGTGCTCTCACACATTATCATTTATTTATTACTCACATTTAATACTTAGGGTCCTTCTTAATATGCTGATGGTTTTTTAAAGAGATGAGAAGATCATCAAACTGAACCACTTTCTCTATCCTATTCAATTGTGTCAAGCTTTGTTGTTTGCAGTTTTGTATGGAACAGCTGATTTTTGTTTCTATGTTAGTTCAATAAAGTTGTTCAGCTTGATGATATGACCATCCCCTTACAAAACCATCAGCATATAAAAATAAGCTATCTGATAAATATGTATGAACCATATATAACCATAAGCATAAAACATATTATCATCATCATCATCAGCCTATCATCGTCCACTGAATCGTACCTCCTCATGACTAGTACATAGTATCCTCATGACTATTTTGCCCTACGGTGGTATTCAGAGGTACTCAACTATTGTACCATATTCAGAACAAACATATTTCACCAACAGTGCCCAAATAAATGTTGTCCAGTGATCAGACCAGAGTCCAGTTAGGACAGCTAGTGAGCCACTATTTATATTTAATGTACAGTAGATTTGATACAACATCTCAAAATTGAAGCACTCAGGTAACATTTATATGACAATCAGTTATATCTAATCTATTGACGGTAACAGTTTGATCCATCTGATTATCATTATTAAGTCCAACTATCTTATCCGCTCTGCGGAATTAACCAAACAGTACCTACATTTAAAATGTGAAAAACAAAATTATTATTATGCAACTGCACACCTCATATAATTATTAAGATATACAATCTTAACATATGATATGCTAATGATAACAACTGGCATAGTTACACTAAACTTAAACAGTCATCATTTATTACAACATTAAAATCTCAAAACAAGAAACTCATCAAATGATGATCTCATCTTCATAATTGTGTTAATATACAGGGTCCGTCTTAATATCTTAACACTTTTTTCAGGGGATGATCAGACCATCAAACTGAACAACTTTGACTATGGGACCATCTTCGAAATCGCAAAAAAAATCCAGTTTCTCCATACAAAACTGCAAACCTACTCGAGCCAAATGTATGGGACAGCAGATTTTTTTTTCGCGATTTCAATGCTGATCCCATAGAGAAAGTTGTTCAGTTTGATGGTCTGATCATACCCTTAAAATAGTGTCAGCATATTAAGAAGGACCCTGTATTATTGTGTGCAATAAACAATCTAAGAAAACCATGTAAGATATAGTATAGTGAGTCACTAACTACTAATAAGGTTATTGATCAACTATTAAGTAAAGAGTAATTCTTAATTGTAATAAATGAATTGAAAGTCAAAAGTGAAAGTCTTGACACAAATCTGTTGATGTCAAATATAAATGGTCACTGCAGATACAAGTACTGCTGTTGGTGAAAGACATCAAACTGTTGAGTAAAAGTAACCTCTCTAAAGTATTGATTTCACAATGTACAGTCATCAGTTACAACACAGCTGTGCAGTCTAGACTAGACCAGCGGTTATCAGCCGACACAGAGGTCACAGGTTCAGATCCGCTACTGTTTACTATTGCACACTATCAGGTGTCTGATGCAAGACTAATGTATGATGGACTGCTCTTAGGATAAAAATACATTTAAAGCGTGAAATTGATATCATTATCATCCTTTTAAACTAAGAGTCTACCCATCAAACTGAAACACTTTTATTATGGAATCAAACCGATCGAAGAAAACAAAAATCTGGTATTGCATACATTTAGGTTGATTAGGCATTGCAGTTTAGTATGGAACAGCTAATTGAATTTTTGCTCCGATAGGTTTGCTCCCATAGTAAACATTGTTCAGGTTGATGGGTAGACTCCTAGTTTAAACGGATGCTAGTGATATCTATTTCACCCAGTATACATGTTGGAATTGGGGTTGTTTTGAAGCCCAAGCAGGGTGCATCAGACCATCAAACTGAACAACTTTCACTAAGCCAATACCGAAATTGTGAAGAAAATATCTGGTGTTCCATAGAAAATATCAATAGCTTCTCAATAAAAATTTATGAAACAGTTGATTCACAATTTCAATGTTGGTTCCATTCAAAAAGTTGTTCAGTTTGATGGTTTGAAGCACCCTGTTCCAGCTAAGACTCTGATTCCATGGTGTATACATAGTGACACACATATCTTACGTTATGGTAACAATAAGGTAGTGCCCGGCACCTCTGTGGCCTCACCAGTCTGCACGGGGACGGGAGTGTCACACGGAGCCCGCACACATTCCAACACTCATCACCACGGTCACTGTCTGCGCACACACACCTCACTCTCACTCTCACCTATATATCTCTAACGTTCAAGTGAACCGTACGACACTAGCCAGTGACAACACCACCATTCACTTTCATATTAACTACATCCCCATCACATAATTTAACTGACAACATCAGAGCTGACACCGTCCTGAACCTAGGAGTCGAGGACATATCGTGACATGTTTCATTCCAGTCGAAGGTCACTATTAGTAAAGATCGAGGTTAGCAAATATCCAGATTTTGTATTATAAATGTGACGTGCGATACACGTCACGTCACCCTTCACCTCGCGCCGGGTCGGCAGCGGCAGCGGCAGCGGAAGCGGGTACTCACTGAGGTAGAGCCGGTAGTCCGGCGCGAACTCTGAGCCGCGCTCCTCCGCGGCGAACATGGTGAGGGCGCGCTCCGGTCGGGCCGCGCTGTGAGACTGCGCGCGAGGCTGCAGCTGTAGAACGGCTCGGGTCGTCCTCGTCCGGCGCTGACACGAGCACACACTCCGCGCCGGCAACTGTCTCAGGGCTGTCGCGACGGCCGCACCACGAGAGCACCAACGTGTGAATGACATTTCGTTTCGTTCTCCGCCTCGCGCCAGCGCGCCACCGACCGACCGTCGCTAGAGGTGCGACGCACTGATCGCTATCTGACTCGCGTCACTCACTCACGTGGTATCGAATCTCTGGAAGCTAAGGCCGAGATTCAGAGACGTTTTTAAGTCATAGTTCGAACTCCCGTATGTCAAAATCCATACATTTTCGCCACGCTTAGCTCGAGCTGAGACTAAAAAAATCGTCTCTGAATCTCAGCCTTATCGTGCAACCGATGACCTGGCCTGTTTAGATTTACATTGGGAAACAAAGGATTTTCGATCATACAACTTAAAGAACAAAAAATATATTTTCCACAAACTTATATTTCTTCCTAATTTCATTTGTACTAATTATGGCGGGGGGAGGAAGAAAATAGACAATATGATCTAGTGATTTAAATGATAATAATTTCGGCTACATGATCACTTGATCAGCTTGTTTTGATAATTCTTACGACGCAGTCCTATTAGCACTTGATCAGTTCTTACGGCGCAGTCCTATTAGCACTTGAAAAATAAGATTGTCAAACAACTGCAATCCTACCTACCAAAGTATTCGTGCGCAAATAGAAAGAGAGCGAAGGTGTGATAGCGCTATATCACGGTGTCATGCTACCTATGCAGATGGTATTGGCAGAATAGATTCCAAGTTCTGGCCAAAAACATTATCCCCTACTATTTCGAGGGAAAAAGTTGTTCGCTGGTAAGAATAGACTCACACATTGAAAAGCTAAAACGTGTGTTGTAAACAGCACACCCAAGCACACGTCTGGAAAATGGGACCATTTTTGGGGTTCCGTAGTCAACAAGGAATCCTTATAGTTTCGCCATGTCCGCCCGTCTGGCCGCGGCTTACCTCCGAGACGGTTAGTACTAGAAAGCTGTAATTTGGCATGGGTATATACAACGTGTTAATGAATTAATTTGTTTTTACCATTAATCATTTACTTAATTCTATGGTCAATCCACCGCACGGGCATACTCACACTACTACACTATAAAACAAAACGCCATACGCACGCGCGTATCATTTCGCGCAATAATCCTGCTCAAAAGAAATAGGAAGAAACGAGATGAAACACCGACGAAAGCGGGCGGGGCGCGGGTGCGGCGGTGGCGGCGGCCTTTGAGCAGCGCCGCGCCGCGGGGGAGAGGGTCGCGAAACGCACAAACAAAAAAATAAACAAAACATTTCTCCAGTCATGCGCGTGCGTCGCGAGATATCTTACGCTTCCGCGATGGCCTTTCATTACTCGAATGTGCAGTATTCTGAAATGGTTCGAATCTTGGCTATTTGTGGAGATAACGTAAATCTGGCAATCGGGACCAGTTTGGTGTATCAGTGTCTAATAAAACAATGCTAGCAGCGACCCAACGACTGCGCGACCATGGGACTTTTAGGGCCTCCCACTACTGTAGATCGAGGAGATGATAGGAACGACCCGGAATTCGAAAACAGCATCTTGGAGTACTTCCAGCAGAACCCGGACGCGAGTACGCGTCAAGCAAGCTGCTCGGTTATTCCAATGTAGCCATGTCTACGTGTGGAATGTTCTACGAGATGATCTTCATCATCCGTTCCATTTCCGACGGTGCCAGGAGCTAGTCCCTCAAGACTACGAGCTGCGTGTGTCGTTTTGTGAGTGGTACCTAACGAGTGCAACCAGAAACGTTTTATGAACAAATGAGTGTACATTTAATCAGAATAGCCGTTTAACCAAACCAAGTTACCAGTTCAAAGCCTGGAGAAAGTGTGATTGTCATGGAAACGATTGAATCATGTGGTAAATGAAGCGAAAGACTACTATTTTGAATCCCGGCAGGGCGAAACTACGCTATCAAACAAACTACCAGGTAAATTGAGCCCTACTCCTATTTACTTAAAGTGCTGCCTACACGCGATACAGCTGATTGCATGCAATCTGAAGTAACGGTGCATTGCTTTGTGTGCGTATTATGTTTCGAGTTTATATGAAACTAAACGGTCGATGTATTTCAAATTGCATAAAATCTGCTGTATCGTGTGTAGACGTCTTGTGATGGTGACAAATTTCGGCAGGGAGAGCGACTCCTACCGCGTCGCGCAAAGTAAAGCGGAGTTTGCATCGGACGATTTTTTATGCGATTTCTATCCTCACCATTAAAATTTACCATGTAGAGTAGAAAGCAATTCGAGGCCACGGGTAATTCAAATCGCAAGTCCCGGGGAGATTAGTTTCAACTTTTGTCGTGCGACAATAAGCCGCATGCGCCTGTTGGTTGACTAAAATCGACCGCGAAAATTATCCGCTCGCCGCATGAAGTGTTTTTGTGTTTTACCTACATGAATAATGTATTCACGAATTATTGCGATACCAAAACGTGGAAAATCTGTTCTGCTCATCATTTTAAACAAAATGAAACAGTTGCATGTGATATTTATCAACTGTGAAAATTACGTAATTGTGCGGTTTTGAGGGGGTTTAAAATCTACCCATGTAAACACCCCCTTACAAGTTTAGACCGTGCAAGATGGCGGCGCAAGCGCCAGCGCGGGCGCGGGGTGCGGGCGGGGGTCGGTCCGTGGCGGGACAGTGACCTTATGTGTCAAAGTTACGTAGAAAACTACGTCATCTACGGAATTTTCCCGAACCTAAATCTGACGACCAGGTACTTCTTCAACACAGTAGATGTCGTTAAAGTGCTAGTATGGGTATTCGGCTTTTTTGGGGTAAAATTCCCCTAGTAGGGGTACTTTAATAAGCCGTTATTTATTATATATTAATCAGTTGTTCTAATAATAAACATGAGTAGACAGATTAACATTAAAGTAAACAAAAACACAAATGATTTTAAATTAAAAAGGGCCGTCTCTTAAACGCTATGAGAGTATGTTTATGAATTTACACAATAATTTTTTCAGCACAACTTTTATTATTGAAATAAAAGTATTTGTATACTTTAAAATATTTTTTAAAAAGCATCTAAGGGTAATTTATACAACAGCATAGTAAATTTGATCCTAGCTACTGGCAACTCTCTTTGTATCAAGATGGCGGCGCTGCGTGTTGCGTGTGGAATGATAGTGTTAAGTTATTTGTGATTCTTCGAAGAATGAGTCCTGTTTCTGCTTCTCGTTTCGAAATGTGACTTTAAATAGGTACCCTATTGTATTTTAAAGAGACATTTCAAAGCCGAGGAAGTATATCCATTGAAAGAAAGTAATATTAGGAATACATACCTACCTATACCTACGTATATATATATATATATATATAGTAATCAGTCAACCGTCCATTGGTTAACTACCAACCAATCAACTGAAGGGGTAATTTGTAATAAGGATAGACGATTTCAATTTGGGTCAACAGAAACCGCGCGAGTAGGTTCTCTTTTCCTTTTGGTATAATTACTATACTCTTTGGGTCGGTCCTTGCGAGCGAGCGACTGCGCTTAATTGATACTTTGCCATAGATATTGGAATGGATTGTAAAGGATATGAAACATTAAAATGCTATAACTTTTAATTAAATTGATTAAATTAATTAATGATTGTTTCCATGTAATTATTTAATTGTAAATCAGTTGGGGTGTATGAGGTTTTGCGTTAATTCATTAACACGTTGTATACAAGGTGTTACAAAAATGCAAATAAACATTTAAGGGGGTGGTTTAGACGATCAAACTGAACAACTATCACTATGGGACCAATATCGAAAACGCGAAAAAAAAATCGGACGTTCCATAGTAAAATACAAATCTACTCAAGCTAAATGTATGGGATAGCTGATTTTTGTTTTCGCGATTTCGATGTTGGTCCCATAGTGAAAGTTGTTCAGTTTGATGGTCTGAACAACCCCCTTAAAAGTTTGAAATGTTTATTTTTACTTTTGTAACACCCTGTATTTATAACGCCGACAAAGTGGTAAAATAAAATTTTGATACATAGTGTGTGTGTGTGTGTGTGTGTGTGTGTGTGTGTCCCCATCCCCCACTGCTAGCTAAACGGTTGTTTATGGATACGTGAAAAAATACACGGCAGTAGTGTATACTATAACGAATTTAAAAGGAAAACTATCACCGCTAAGTAGGCTTCACTAGTTAACGAGTAATAGTTGACCAACTTGTAAAATGTACTTTTTAGACTTTATTACCCGTAAACTCGTATTATTTAACAAAAAGCCCCCTTCTAAGTCCATTATATTGTAACCATATAAAGTGCAACCGGTACCCTCTGATCAGGAGTTAATCTTTAACCAATTTTCCTTTTTTTTAAATAGAGCGCAGATATCTCGAGGCATATATAAATAGGATACGGATTTATTTCCATGTTTTTTTGGACAGGACCTATCCGAAAACACCTAGGTTTGCTCAGGTTAGGTTTGCTCAGGTTAGGTTTGCTCAGGTTAGGTTTGCTCAGGTTAGGTTTGCTCAGGTTAGGTTTGCTCAGGTTAGGTTTGCTCAGGTTAGGTTTGCTCAGGTTAGGTTTGCTCAGGTTAGGTTTGCTCAGGTTAGGTTTGCTCAGGTTAGGTTTGCTCAGGTTAGGTTTGCTCAGGTTAGGTTTGCTCAGGTTAGGTTTGCTCAGGTTAGGTTTGCTCAGGTTAGGTTTGCTCAGGTTAGGTTTGCTCAGGTTAGGTTTGCTCAGGTTAGGTTTGCTCAGGTTAGGTTTGCTCAGGTTAGGTTTGCTCAGGTTAGGTTTGCTCAGGTTAGGTTTGCTCAGGTTAGGTTTGCTCAGGTTAGGTTTGCTCAGGTTAGGTTTGCTCAGGTTAGGTTTGCTCAGGTTAGGTTTGCTCAGGTTAGGTTTGCTCAGGTTAGGTTTGCTCAGGTTAGGTTTGCTCAGGTTAGGTTTGCTCAGGTTAGGTTTGCTCAGGTTAGGTTTGCTCAGGTTAGGTTTGCTCAGGTTAGGTTTGCTCAGGTTAGGTTTGCTCAGGTTAGGTTTGCTCAGGTTAGGTTTGCTCAGGTTAGGTTTGCTCAGGTTAGGTTAGGTTAGGTTAGGTTAGGTTAGGTTAGGTTAGGTTAGGTTAGGTTAGGTTAGGTTAGGTTAGGTTAGGTTAGGTTAGGTTAGGTTAGGTTAGGTTAGGTTAGGTTAGGTTAGGTTAGGTTAGGTTAGGTTAGGTTAGGTTAGGTTAGGTTAGGTTAGGTTAGGTTAGGTTAGGTTAGGTTAGGTTAGGTTAGGTTAGGTTAGGTTAGGTTAGGTTAGGTTAGGTTAGGTTAGGTTAGGTTAGGTTAGGTTAGGTTAGGTTAGGTTAGGTTAGGTTAGGTTAGGTTAGGTTAGGTTAGGTTAGGTTAGGTTAGGTTAGGTTAGGTTAGGTTAGGTTAGGTTAGGTTAGGTTAGGTTAGGTTAGGTTAGGTTAGGTTAGGTTAGGTTAGGTTAGGTTAGGTTAGGTTAGGTTAGGTTAGGTTAGGTTAGGTTAGGTTAGGTTAGGTTAGGTTAGGTTAGGTTAGGTTAGGTTAGGTTAGGTTAGGTTAGGTTAGGTTAGGTTAGGTTAGGTTAGGTTAGGTTAGGTTAGGTTAGGTTAGGTTAGGTTAGGTTAGGTTAGGTTAGGTTAGGTTAGGTTAGGTTAGGTTAGGTTAGGTTAGGTTAGGTTAGGTTAGGTTAGGTTAGGTTAGGTTAGGTTAGGTTAGGTTAGGTTAGGTTAGGTTAGGTTAGGTTAGGTTAGGTTAGGTTAGGTTAGGTTAGGTTAGGTTAGGTTAGGTTAGGTTAGGTTAGGTTAGGTTAGGTTAGGTTAGGTTAGGTTAGGTTAGGTTAGGTTAGGTTAGGTTAGGTTAGGTTAGGTTAGGTTAGGTTAGGTTAGGTTAGGTTAGGTTAGGTTAGGTTAGGTTAGGTTAGGTTAGGTTAGGTTAGGTTAGGTTAGGTTAGGTTAGGTTAGGTTAGGTTAGGTTAGGTTAGGTTAGGTTAGGTTAGGTTAGGTTAGGTTAGGTTAGGTTAGGTTAGGTTAGGTTAGGTTAGGTTAGGTTAGGTTAGGTTAGGTTAGGTTAGGTTAGGTTAGGTTAGGTTAGGTTAGGTTAGGTTAGGTTAGGTTAGGTTAGGTTAGGTTAGGTTAGGTTAGGTTAGGTTAGGTTAGGTTAGGTTAGGTTAGGTTAGGTTAGGTTAGGTTAGGTTAGGTTAGGTTAGGTTAGGTTAGGTTAGGTTAGGTTAGGTTAGGTTAGGTTAGGTTAGGTTAGGTTAGGTTAGGTTAGGTTAGGTTAGGTTAGGTTAGGTTAGGTTAGGTTAGGTTAGGTTAGGTTAGGTTAGGTTAGGTTAGGTTAGGTTAGGTTAGGTTAGGTTAGGTTAGGTTAGGTTAGGTTAGGTTAGGTTAGGTTAGGTTAGGTTAGGTTAGGTTAGGTTAGGTTAGGTTAGGTTAGGTTAGGTTAGGTTAGGTTAGGTTAGGTTAGGTTAGGTTAGGTTAGGTTAGGTTAGGTTAGGTTAGGTTAGGTTAGGTTAGGTTAGGTTAGGTTAGGTTAGGTTAGGTTAGGTTAGGTTAGGTTAGGTTAGGTTAGGTTAGGTTAGGTTAGGTTAGGTTAGGTTAGGTTAGGTTAGGTTAGGTTAGGTTAGGTTAGGTTAGGTTAGGTTAGGTTAGGTTAGGTTAGGTTAGGTTAGGTTAGGTTAGGTTAGGTTAGGTTAGGTTAGGTTAGGTTAGGTTAGGTTAGGTTAGGTTAGGTTAGGTTAGGTTAGGTTAGGTTAGGTTAGGTTAGGTTAGGTTAGGTTAGGTTAGGTTAGGTTAGGTTAGGTTAGGTTAGGTTAGGTTAGGTTAGGTTAGGTTAGGTTAGGTTAGGTTAGGTTAGGTTAGGTTAGGTTAGGTTAGGTTAGGTTAGGTTAGGTTAGGTTAGGTTAGGTTAGGTTAGGTTAGGTTAGGTTAGGTTAGGTTAGGTTAGGTTAGGTTAGGTTAGGTTAGGTTAGGTTAGGTTAGGTTAGGTTAGGTTAGGTTAGGTTAGGTTAGGTTAGGTTAGGTTAGGTTAGGTTAGGTTAGGTTAGGTTAGGTTAGGTTAGGTTAGGTTAGGTTAGGTTAGGTTAGGTTAGGTTAGGTTAGGTTAGGTTAGGTTAGGTTAGGTTAGGTTAGGTTAGGTTAGGTTAGGTTAGGTTAGGTTAGGTTAGGTTAGGTTAGGTTAGGTTAGGTTAGGTTAGGTTAGGTTAGGTTAGGTTAGGTTAGGTTAGGTTAGGTTAGGTTAGGTTAGGTTAGGTTAGGTTAGGTTAGGTTAGGTTAGGTTAGGTTAGGTTAGGTTAGGTTAGGTTAGGTTAGGTTAGGTTAGGTTAGGTTAGGTTAGGTTAGGTTAGGTTAGGTTAGGTTAGGTTAGGTTAGGTTAGGTTAGGTTAGGTTAGGTTAGGTTAGGTTAGGTTAGGTTAGGTTAGGTTAGGTTAGGTTAGGTTAGGTTAGGTTAGGTTAGGTTAGGTTAGGTTAGGTTAGGTTAGGTTAGGTTAGGTTAGGTTAGGTTAGGTTAGGTTAGGTTAGGTTAGGTTAGGTTAGGTTAGGTTAGGTTAGGTTAGGTTAGGTTAGGTTAGGTTAGGTTAGGTTAGGTTAGGTTAGGTTAGGTTAGGTTAGGTTAGGTTAGGTTAGGTTAGGTTAGGTTAGGTTAGGTTAGGTTAGGTTAGGTTAGGTTAGGTTAGGTTAGGTTAGGTTAGGTTAGGTTAGGTTAGGTTAGGTTAGGTTAGGTTAGGTTAGGTTAGGTTAGGTTAGGTTAGGTTAGGTTAGGTTAGGTTAGGTTAGGTTAGGTTAGGTTAGGTTAGGTTAGGTTAGGTTAGGTTAGGTTAGGTTAGGTTAGGTTAGGTTAGGTTAG
Source organism: Agonopterix alstromeriana (assembly GCA_963924505.1). Classification (NCBI taxonomy): domain Eukaryota; kingdom Metazoa; phylum Arthropoda; class Insecta; order Lepidoptera; family Depressariidae; genus Agonopterix; species Agonopterix alstromeriana. The sequence goes on from CAWUQF010000016.1 coordinate 30,038, forward strand.
GTTAGGTTAGGTTAGGTTAGGTTAGGTTAGGTTAGGTTAGGTTAGGTTAGGTTAGGTTAGGTTAGGTTAGGTTAGGTTAGGTTAGGTTAGGTTAGGTTAGGTTAGGTTAGGTTAGGTTAGGTTAGGTTAGGTTAGGTTAGGTTAGGTTAGGTTAGGTTAGGTTAGGTTAGGTTAGGTTAGGTTAGGTTAGGTTAGGTTAGGTTAGGTTAGGTTAGGTTAGGTTAGGTTAGGTTAGGTTAGGTTAGGTTAGGTTAGGTTAGGTTAGGTTAGGTTAGGTTAGGTTAGGTTAGGTTAGGTTAGGTTAGGTTAGGTTAGGTTAGGTTAGGTTAGGTTAGGTTAGGTTAGGTTAGGTTAGGTTAGGTTAGGTTAGGTTAGGTTAGGTTAGGTTAGGTTAGGTTAGGTTAGGTTAGGTTAGGTTAGGTTAGGTTAGGTTAGGTTAGGTTAGGTTAGGTTAGGTTAGGTTAGGTTAGGTTAGGTTAGGTTAGGTTAGGTTAGGTTAGGTTAGGTTAGGTTAGGTTAGGTTAGGTTAGGTTAGGTTAGGTTAGGTTAGGTTAGGTTAGGTTAGGTTAGGTTAGGTTAGGTTAGGTTAGGTTAGGTTAGGTTAGGTTAGGTTAGGTTAGGTTAGGTTAGGTTAGGTTAGGTTAGGTTAGGTTAGGTTAGGTTAGGTTAGGTTAGGTTAGGTTAGGTTAGGTTAGGTTAGGTTAGGTTAGGTTAGGTTAGGTTAGGTTAGGTTAGGTTAGGTTAGGTTAGGTTAGGTTAGGTTAGGTTAGGTTAGGTTAGGTTAGGTTAGGTTAGGTTAGGTTAGGTTAGGTTAGGTTAGGTTAGGTTAGGTTAGGTTAGGTTAGGTTAGGTTAGGTTAGGTTAGGTTAGGTTAGGTTAGGTTAGGTTAGGTTAGGTTAGGTTAGGTTAGGTTAGGTTAGGTTAGGTTAGGTTAGGTTAGGTTAGGTTAGGTTAGGTTAGGTTAGGTTAGGTTAGGTTAGGTTAGGTTAGGTTAGGTTAGGTTAGGTTAGGTTAGGTTAGGTTAGGTTAGGTTAGGTTAGGTTAGGTTAGGTTAGGTTAGGTTAGGTTAGGTTAGGTTAGGTTAGGTTAGGTTAGGTTAGGTTAGGTTAGGTTAGGTTAGGTTAGGTTAGGTTAGGTTAGGTTAGGTTAGGTTAGGTTAGGTTAGGTTAGGTTAGGTTAGGTTAGGTTAGGTTAGGTTAGGTTAGGTTAGGTTAGGTTAGGTTAGGTTAGGTTAGGTTAGGTTAGGTTAGGTTAGGTTAGGTTAGGTTAGGTTAGGTTAGGTTAGGTTAGGTTAGGTTAGGTTAGGTTAGGTTAGGTTAGGTTAGGTTAGGTTAGGTTAGGTTAGGTTAGGTTAGGTTAGGTTAGGTTAGGTTAGGTTAGGTTAGGTTAGGTTAGGTTAGGTTAGGTTAGGTTAGGTTAGGTTAGGTTAGGTTAGGTTAGGTTAGGTTAGGTTAGGTTAGGTTAGGTTAGGTTAGGTTAGGTTAGGTTAGGTTAGGTTAGGTTAGGTTAGGTTAGGTTAGGTTAGGTTAGGTTAGGTTAGGTTAGGTTAGGTTAGGTTAGGTTAGGTTAGGTTAGGTTAGGTTAGGTTAGGTTAGGTTAGGTTAGGTTAGGTTAGGTTAGGTTAGGTTAGGTTAGGTTAGGTTAGGTTAGGTTAGGTTAGGTTAGGTTAGGTTAGGTTAGGTTAGGTTAGGTTAGGTTAGGTTAGGTTAGGTTAGGTTAGGTTAGGTTAGGTTAGGTTAGGTTAGGTTAGGTTAGGTTAGGTTAGGTTAGGTTAGGTTAGGTTAGGTTAGGTTAGGTTAGGTTAGGTTAGGTTAGGTTAGGTTAGGTTAGGTTAGGTTAGGTTAGGTTAGGTTAGGTTAGGTTAGGTTAGGTTAGGTTAGGTTAGGTTAGGTTAGGTTAGGTTAGGTTAGGTTAGGTTAGGTTAGGTTAGGTTAGGTTAGGTTAGGTTAGGTTAGGTTAGGTTAGGTTAGGTTAGGTTAGGTTAGGTTAGGTTAGGTTAGGTTAGGTTAGGTTAGGTTAGGTTAGGTTAGGTTAGGTTAGGTTAGGTTAGGTTAGGTTAGGTTAGGTTAGGTTAGGTTAGGTTAGGTTAGGTTAGGTTAGGTTAGGTTAGGTTAGGTTAGGTTAGGTTAGGTTAGGTTAGGTTAGGTTAGGTTAGGTTAGGTTAGGTTAGGTTAGGTTAGGTTAGGTTAGGTTAGGTTAGGTTAGGTTAGGTTAGGTTAGGTTAGGTTAGGTTAGGTTAGGTTAGGTTAGGTTAGGTTAGGTTAGGTTAGGTTAGGTTAGGTTAGGTTAGGTTAGGTTAGGTTAGGTTAGGTTAGGTTAGGTTAGGTTAGGTTAGGTTAGGTTAGGTTAGGTTAGGTTAGGTTAGGTTAGGTTAGGTTAGGTTAGGTTAGGTTAGGTTAGGTTAGGTTAGGTTAGGTTAGGTTAGGTTAGGTTAGGTTAGGTTAGGTTAGGTTAGGTTAGGTTAGGTTAGGTTAGGTTAGGTTAGGTTAGGTTAGGTTAGGTTAGGTTAGGTTAGGTTAGGTTAGGTTAGGTTAGGTTAGGTTAGGTTAGGTTAGGTTAGGTTAGGTTAGGTTAGGTTAGGTTAGGTTAGGTTAGGTTAGGTTAGGTTAGGTTAGGTTAGGTTAGGTTAGGTTAGGTTAGGTTAGGTTAGGTTAGGTTAGGTTAGGTTAGGTTAGGTTAGGTTAGGTTAGGTTAGGTTAGGTTAGGTTAGGTTAGGTTAGGTTAGGTTAGGTTAGGTTAGGTTAGGTTAGGTTAGGTTAGGTTAGGTTAGGTTAGGTTAGGTTAGGTTAGGTTAGGTTAGGTTAGGTTAGGTTAGGTTAGGTTAGGTTAGGTTAGGTTAGGTTAGGTTAGGTTAGGTTAGGTTAGGTTAGGTTAGGTTAGGTTAGGTTAGGTTAGGTTAGGTTAGGTTAGGTTAGGTTAGGTTAGGTTAGGTTAGGTTAGGTTAGGTTAGGTTAGGTTAGGTTAGGTTAGGTTAGGTTAGGTTAGGTTAGGTTAGGTTAGGTTAGGTTAGGTTAGGTTAGGTTAGGTTAGGTTAGGTTAGGTTAGGTTAGGTTAGGTTAGGTTAGGTTAGGTTAGGTTAGGTTAGGTTAGGTTAGGTTAGGTTAGGTTAGGTTAGGTTAGGTTAGGTTAGGTTAGGTTAGGTTAGGTTAGGTTAGGTTAGGTTAGGTTAGGTTAGGTTAGGTTAGGTTAGGTTAGGTTAGGTTAGGTTAGGTTAGGTTAGGTTAGGTTAGGTTAGGTTAGGTTAGGTTAGGTTAGGTTAGGTTAGGTTAGGTTAGGTTAGGTTAGGTTAGGTTAGGTTAGGTTAGGTTAGGTTAGGTTAGGTTAGGTTAGGTTAGGTTAGGTTAGGTTAGGTTAGGTTAGGTTAGGTTAGGTTAGGTTAGGTTAGGTTAGGTTAGGTTAGGTTAGGTTAGGTTAGGTTAGGTTAGGTTAGGTTAGGTTAGGTTAGGTTAGGTTAGGTTAGGTTAGGTTAGGTTAGGTTAGGTTAGGTTAGGTTAGGTTAGGTTAGGTTAGGTTAGGTTAGGTTAGGTTAGGTTAGGTTAGGTTAGGTTAGGTTAGGTTAGGTTAGGTTAGGTTAGGTTAGGTTAGGTTAGGTTAGGTTAGGTTAGGTTAGGTTAGGTTAGGTTAGGTTAGGTTAGGTTAGGTTAGGTTAGGTTAGGTTAGGTTAGGTTAGGTTAGGTTAGGTTAGGTTAGGTTAGGTTAGGTTAGGTTAGGTTAGGTTAGGTTAGGTTAGGTTAGGTTAGGTTAGGTTAGGTTAGGTTAGGTTAGGTTAGGTTAGGTTAGGTTAGGTTAGGTTAGGTTAGGTTAGGTTAGGTTAGGTTAGGTTAGGTTAGGTTAGGTTAGGTTAGGTTAGGTTAGGTTAGGTTAGGTTAGGTTAGGTTAGGTTAGGTTAGGTTAGGTTAGGTTAGGTTAGGTTAGGTTAGGTTAGGTTAGGTTAGGTTAGGTTAGGTTAGGTTAGGTTAGGTTAGGTTAGGTTAGGTTAGGTTAGGTTAGGTTAGGTTAGGTTAGGTTAGGTTAGGTTAGGTTAGGTTAGGTTAGGTTAGGTTAGGTTAGGTTAGGTTAGGTTAGGTTAGGTTAGGTTAGGTTAGGTTAGGTTAGGTTAGGTTAGGTTAGGTTAGGTTAGGTTAGGTTAGGTTAGGTTAGGTTAGGTTAGGTTAGGTTAGGTTAGGTTAGGTTAGGTTAGGTTAGGTTAGGTTAGGTTAGGTTAGGTTAGGTTAGGTTAGGTTAGGTTAGGTTAGGTTAGGTTAGGTTAGGTTAGGTTAGGTTAGGTTAGGTTAGGTTAGGTTAGGTTAGGTTAGGTTAGGTTAGGTTAGGTTAGGTTAGGTTAGGTTAGGTTAGGTTAGGTTAGGTTAGGTTAGGTTAGGTTAGGTTAGGTTAGGTTAGGTTAGGTTAGGTTAGGTTAGGTTAGGTTAGGTTAGGTTAGGTTAGGTTAGGTTAGGTTAGGTTAGGTTAGGTTAGGTTAGGTTAGGTTAGGTTAGGTTAGGTTAGGTTAGGTTAGGTTAGGTTAGGTTAGGTTAGGTTAGGTTAGGTTAGGTTAGGTTAGGTTAGGTTAGGTTAGGTTAGGTTAGGTTAGGTTAGGTTAGGTTAGGTTAGGTTAGGTTAGGTTAGGTTAGGTTAGGTTAGGTTAGGTTAGGTTAGGTTAGGTTAGGTTAGGTTAGGTTAGGTTAGGTTAGGTTAGGTTAGGTTAGGTTAGGTTAGGTTAGGTTAGGTTAGGTTAGGTTAGGTTAGGTTAGGTTAGGTTAGGTTAGGTTAGGTTAGGTTAGGTTAGGTTAGGTTAGGTTAGGTTAGGTTAGGTTAGGTTAGGTTAGGTTAGGTTAGGTTAGGTTAGGTTAGGTTAGGTTAGGTTAGGTTAGGTTAGGTTAGGTTAGGTTAGGTTAGGTTAGGTTAGGTTAGGTTAGGTTAGGTTAGGTTAGGTTAGGTTAGGTTAGGTTAGGTTAGGTTAGGTTAGGTTAGGTTAGGTTAGGTT
>CAWUQF010000016.1:37500-42500 GCA_963924505.1 Agonopterix alstromeriana
GGTTAGGTTAGGTTAGGTTAGGTTAGGTTAGGTTAGGTTAGGTTAGGTTAGGTTAGGTTAGGTTAGGTTAGGTTAGGTTAGGTTAGGTTAGGTTAGGTTAGGTTAGGTTAGGTTAGGTTAGGTTAGGTTAGGTTAGGTTAGGTTAGGTTAGGTTAAGGTTAGGTTAGGTTAGGTTAGGTTAGGTTAGGTTAGGTTAGGTTAGGAGGTTAGGTTAGGTTAGGTTAGGTTAGGTTAGGTTAGGTTAGGTTAGTTAGGTTAGGTTAGGTTAGGTTAGTTAGGTTAGGTTAGGTTAGGTTAGGTTAGGTTAGGTTAGGTTAGGTTAGGTTAGGTTAGGTTAGGTTAGGTTAGTTAGGTTAGGTTAGGTTAGGTTAGGTTAGGTTTGGTTAGGTTAGGTTAGGTTGGTGTAGGTTAGGTTAGGTTAGGTTAGGGTAGGTTAGGTTAGGTTAGGTTAGGTTAGGTTAGGTTAGGTTAGGTTAGGTTAGGTTAGGTTAGGTAGTTAGGTTAGGTTAGGTTAGGTAGTTAGGTTAGGTTAGGTTAGGTTAGGTTAGGTTAGGTTAGGTAGGTAGGTTAGGTTAGGTTAGGTTAGTTAGGTTAGGTTAGGTTAGGGTAGGTTAGGTTAGGTTAGGTTAGGTTAGGTTAGGTTAGGTTAGGTTAGGTAGGTTAGGTTAGGTTAGGTTAGGTTAGGTAGGTTAGGTTAGTTAGGTTAGGTAGGTTAGGTTAGGTTAGGTTAGGTTAGGGTAGGTTTAGGTTAGGTTAGGTTAGGTTAGGTTAGGTTAGGTTTAGGTTAGGGTTGAGGTGGGGTAGGTGTGGTTAGGTGAGTGGTTAGGTTAGGGTAGGTTTGGTTAGTTAGGTTAGGGTGGTGGTTAGGGGAGGGTAGGGGTTAGGGTAGGTTGTGGGGTAGGGTTGGGTTAGGGTGGTGAGGGTTGGTGAGGGTAGGTTAGGGGAGGTAGGGTAGGGAGGTGTGGTTAGGTAGGTTGGTTAGGTTAGGTAGGGTAGGTGAGTTAGGGAGTGGGTTGGGGGGTGAGGTTAGTGAGGGTTGGGGTGGGGTAGGTGAGGGTGAGGTTGGGTGGGTGGTGGGTGAGGGTGGTGAGGTTAGGGGTAGGGTGGTTAGGGTAGGGGTGGGTTGGGGAGGGTGGGGAGGGAGGGTTGGTGTGGGGTGGGTTGGGTTGGGAGGTAGGGGTGGGGGTGGGTAGGGAGGGGTGGGGAGGGAGGGTAGGGTAGGGAGGGGAGGGGTGGGTGGGGAGGGGTGGGAGGGGTGGGGAGGTGAGGGTGGGGTGGGGAGGGTTGGGTGGGAGGTGTGGGGAGGGGAGGGGAGGGGAGGGGTGGGGTGGTGTGGGTGGGGTGGGGGTGGGGTGGGGTGGGGTGGGGTGGGGGTTGGTTAGGGTGAGGGTGGGAGGGGTGGGGTTGGGGTGGGGTGGGGTGGGGAGGGGAGGTGGGTGGGGGTGGGGTGGGGAGGGGTGGGTAGGTGAGGTGGTGGGGTAGGGGTGGGGTGGGGAGGGTGTGGGGTGGGGAGGGGTGTTGGGTGGGTGGGTTGGGGTGGGGTAGGGTGGGGTGGGGGGGTAGGGGTTGTGGTGGGGAGGGGAGGGGTGGGGTGGGGAGGGGTGGGGAGGGGTGGTGTGGGGAGGGGTGGGGTGGGGTGGGTGGGGTGGGAGAGGGGTGGGTGGGGTGGGGTGAGGGGTGGGGAGGGGTGGGGTGGGGTGGGGAGGGGTGGGTGGGGTGGGGTGGGGTGGGGTGGGGTGGGGTGGGTGGGGTGGGGTGGGGTGGGGAGGGTGGGTGGGGTGGGGAGGGGTGGGGTGGGGTGGGGTGGGTTGGGGTGGGTGGGGTGGGGTGGGGTGGGGTGGGGAGGGGTGGGGTGGGGTGGGTGGGTGGGGTGGGGTGGGGTGGGGTGGGTGGGTGGGGAGGGGTGGGGGGGGTGGGGTGGGGTGGGTGGGGTGGGGTGGGGTGGGGAGGGAGGGGTGGGTGGGTGGGGTGGGGTGGGGTGGGGTGGGGTGGGGTGGGGTGGGAGGGGTGGGGTGGGGTGGGGTGGGGTGGGGTGGGGTGGGGTGGGTGGGTGGGGTGGGGTGGGGAGGGGTGGGGTGGGGTGGGGTGGGGTGGGGTGGGTGGGGTGGGTGGGGTGGGGTGGGGTGGGGTGGGGTGGGGTGGGGTGGGGTGGGGTGGGGTGGGGTGGGGTGGGGTGGGTGGGGTGGGGTGGGTGGGGTGGGGTGGGGTGGGGTGGGTGGGGTGGGGGGGTGGGGTGGGTGGGGTGGGGTGGGGTGGGGTGGGGTGGGGTGGGGTGGGTGGGGTGGGGAGGGGTGGGGTGGGGTGGGGTGGGGTGGGTGGGGTGGGGTGGGGTGGGGTGGGGTGGGGTGGGGTGGGGTGGGGTGGGGTGGGGTGGGGTGGGGTGGGGTGGGGTGGGTGGGGTGGGGTGGGGTGGGTGGGGTGGGAGGGTGGGGTGGGGTGGGGTGGGGTGGGGTGGGGTGGGGTGGGGTGGGGTGGGGTGGGGTGGGGTGGGGTGGGGTGGGGTGGGGTGGGGTGGGGTGGGGTGGGGTGGGGTGGGGTGGGAGGGGTGGGGTGGGGTGGGGGGTGGGGTGGGGTGGGGTGGGGTGGGGTGGGGTGGGGTGGGGTGGGGTGGGGTGGGTGGGGTGGGGTGGGGTGGGGTGGGGTGGGGTGGGGAGGGGTGGGGTGGGTGGGGTGGGTGGGGTGGGGTGGGGTGGGGTGGGGTGGGGTGGGGTGGGTGGGTCGGGGGTGTACTAGGAGGTGTAGATCGGGGTGAGGGGACGAAGAGAGAGGGGGGGGGGGGTGTGTAGGGTGGTGTTGAGGGGGTGATTAGATGGTAGAGTTAAGTTAGTTAAGTTACGTTAAGTTAAAGTTAAGTTAGTTAAGTTAAGTTAAGTTAGTTAAGTTACGTTTACAGTTAAGTTAAGTAAGTTAAGTTAAGTTACGTTAAGTTACGTTAAGTTAAGTTAAGTTAAGTTAAGTTAAGTTAGTTAAGTTACGTTAAGTTAAGTTAAGTTAAGTTAGTTAAGTTAAGTTAAGTAAGTTAAGTTCAGTTAAGTTAAGTTAAGTTAAGTTAAGTTAAGTAGTTAAGTTAAAGTTAGTTCAGTTAAGTTAAGTTACGTTAAGTTAAGTTAAGTTAAGTTAAGTTAAGTAAGTTAAGTTAAGTTAAGTTAAGTTAAGTTAAGTTAAGTTAAGTTAAGTTAAGTTAAGTTACGTAAGTTAAGTTAAGTTAAGTTAAGTTAAGTTCAGTTAAGTTAAGTTAAGTTAAGTTAGTTAAGTTAAGTTCAGTTCAGTTAAGTTAAAGTTAAGTTCAGTAAGTTAAGTTAAGTTAAGTTAAGTTAAGTTAAGTTAAGTTACGTTAAGTAAGTTAAGTTAGTCAGTTAAGTTAAGTTAAAGTTAAGTTCAGTTAAGTTAAGTTCAAGTTAAGTTAAGTTAAGTTAAGTTAAGTTAAGTAGTAAGTTAAGTTAAGTTAAGTAAGTTAAGTTAAGTTAAGTTAAGTTACGTTAAGTTAAGTTAAGTTAAGTTCAGTTAAGTTAAGTTAAGTTAAGTTAAGTTAAGTTAAGTTAAGTTAAGTTACGTTAAGTTAAGTTTAAGTTAAGTTAAGTTAAGTTAAGTTAAGTTAAGTTAGTTAAGTTAAGTTAGTTAAGTTAAGTTAAGTTCAGTTAAGTTAAGTTAGTTAAGTTAAGTTAAGTAAGTTAAGTTAAGTTAAGTTAAGTTAAGTTAAGTTAAGTTAAGTTAAGTTAAGTTAAGTTAAGTTAAGTTAAGTTAAGTTACGTTAAGTTAAGTTACGTTAAGTTAAGTTAAGTTAAGTTAAGTTTAAGTTAAGTTAAGTTAAGTAAGTTAAGTTAAGTTAAGTTAAGTTAAGTTAAGTTAAGTTAAGTTAAGTTAAGTTAAGTTAAGTTAAGTTAGTTAAGTTAAGTTAAGTTAGTTACGTAAGTTAAGTTAAGTTAAGTTAAGTTAAGTTAAGTTAAGTTAAGTTAAGTTAAGTTAAGTTAAGTTAAGTTAAGTTAAGTTAAGTTAAGTTAAGTTAAGTTAAGTTAAGTTAAGTTAAGTTAAGTAAGTTAAGTTAGTAAGTTAAGTTAAGTTAGTTAAGTTAAGTAGTTAAGTTAAGTTAAGTTAAGGTTAAGTTAAGTAAGTTCAGTTAAGTTAAGTTAAGTTAAGATCGTTAAGTTAAGTTAAGTAAGTTAAGTTAAGTAAGTTACGTTAAGTTAAGTTCAGTTAAGTTAAGTTAAGTTAAGTTAAGTTAAGTTAAGTAAGTTAAGTTAAGTTAAGTTAAGTTAAGTTAACGTTAAGTTAAGTTAAGTTAAGTTAGTAAGTTACGTTAAGTTAAGTTAAGTTAAGTTAGTTAAGTTAAGTTAAGTTCAGTTACGTAGTTAAGTTAAGTTAAGTTAAGTTAAGTTAAGTTAAGTTAAGTTAAGTTAAGTTAAGTTAAGTTAAGTTAAGTTAAGTTTAAGTTAAGTTAAGTTAAGTTAAGTTAAGTTAAGTTAAGTTAAGTTAAGTTAAGTTAAGTTAAGTTAAGTTAAGTTAAGTTAAGTTAAAGTTAAGTTAAGTAAGTTAAGTTAAGTTAAGTTAAGTTAGTTAAGTTAAGTTAAGTTAAGTTAAGTTAAGTTAAGTTAAGTTAAGTTAAGTTAAGTTAAGTTAAGTTAAGTTAAGTTAAGTTACGTTAAGTTAAGTTAAGTTAAGTTAAGTTAGTTAAGTTAAGTTAAGTTAAGTAAGTTAAGTTAGTAAGTTAAGTTAAGTTAAGTTAAGTTAAGTTAAGTTAAGTTAAGTTAAGTAAGTTAAGTTAAGTTAAGTTAGTTAAGTTAAGTTAAGTTAAGTTAAGTTAAGTTAAGTTAAGTTAAGTTAAGTTAAGTTAAGTTAAGTTAAGTAAGTTAAGTTAAGTTAGTTAAGTAAGTTCAGTTAAGTTAAGTTAAGTTAAGTTAAGTTACGTTAAGTTAAGTTAAGTTAAGTTAAGTAAGTTAAGTTAAGTTAAGTTAAGTTAAGTTAAGTTAAGTTAGTAAGTTAAGTTAAGTTAAGTTAAGTTA
>CAWUQF010000017.1:0-12443 GCA_963924505.1 Agonopterix alstromeriana
GGCATAACCTTCCCCTCATGGGACAGAATCGTGGGGAGATAGGCAGAATCTTACCCCCATGGGACAAAACCGTAAGGAGCTTGACAGAACCCTATCCACATTGGACATTGGCGTGTATCAGTGTGTTTGATCTTCAAATGTTAACCTTTCTCCTTCCACGGATCAGCTACATCGTCGACGAAGTACTGGCTGGCGTCGAACGCGACGTCGGGGTCGACGAGTGCGGACACATAGCTGTTTCTCGCTCGCACCCGCGGCCGGGACCGCTCCGAGCGCACTCTGAACGAGCTGAAGCGCTGTAGCATCTTCACGTCACTGTTGTTCAGTTTGTTTTGATTTGCGGCTCATTGTTTTAGCACTGATTGTTTTTGTCATTTGGTGTTGTGTACTTTGATAATAATAAGTTATACAGGGTGTAAGTGATCAAACTGAACAACTTTCGCTATGGAGCGACACACAGGAAACGCGAAAAAAAAATCGGCTGCTCCATACAAAACAACTGTACCTACTCGACTCAAATGTATGAAACAGTTGATTTTCTTTCACTTTTGCTAAGGGTGGCTCCATAGTGAAAGTTGTTCAGTTTGATGTTTTGAATTCACCGTATTAGTATTTGCTAGGCTGTCACTCACACCCTGTATGTCAAAATAGAAAGTCGAAGCTACGGACGGACGCGTCGAAAAAAATTACAACCAGTCAAGGTCGATAAATTCTATCACTATGCACGCACACAGAGATAAGTTGTATGACACCTCTCGCACACCAACATAAGAAATTTGGCCCGTTGGTTTTAGTACGTTAGAAGCGTGAGGCTCTATCTTGACCAGGGATCGGAAACCGGTTAATTTTGGAAACCGGTTTTGGTCATTGACCCCAAACCTGAATTGATTGCGGTTTAGTTTTCGGTTACCGGTATTTTAACCGGTTAATCTATCAAACCGGTTTTTTACAAATTTCAATTTTGTTGAGCAGAATTAACCGGTTAATTTGAGTAAAAAACGAGCGCCATCTCTTGTAGTTACTGCATAACGGAACTCTCGCTTTTTCTGCGGCTTGCCACTACAAGGTCATAGCAGTGTGTGCCCAAAGTTAATTTTGTTTTGATTAATCAAGTAATCAAAGCCTTAATCTGATTAATGATTAACGATTAAAGTCCACGCACCAGCATGGAGTCGTGATGACTGGTTGGGTCAAATCTTGACTGTGTAGTGGATGGATGGATGGATGGATGGCTGTTGGTAAGTGGTTAGTGGGTGTTTTGGTTTGGTGGTTATTTGGTGAGTGTTTGGTAAGTGGCGGTGGATGGTGGTGGATGTTGGGTGGCTGGTGATGGGTGGCGGGTTTTGGTGGTGGGTTGTGGAGTGGGTGGCGGGTGCTGCTAGGTTTGTAGGTATTTGGTCGGGACCGCCATAATTAACTTTTAGTTTCCCAACCGATTGCTTCCAAAATCGATATTTGAAGGTCCACATGAACTTTAAACAAGAAACCGATGAGGGAATTAAGAAACGTAGACGCCATCTTGCACTTGTTTGTTTTTCTACCGATTCCGTCCAAAATCGATATCTGAGGGTTTCTGCGATCTCCTACAACGAATGACAGATTCGTTCAGATTTCGGAAAAATGGCCGCCATTTTGAACTTTTTTGTTTTTCAACCGATTGCTTCCAAAATCGATATCTGGGGGTTTCTGTGATCTCCTACGACGAATCTGACGTCAGATTTTGGAAAAGTGGCCGCCATTTTGAACTTTTTTGTTTCTCAACCGATTGCTTCCAAAATCGATATCTGAGGATCCGCGTGGACTCCAAACACGGATCCGATTTCAGATTTGAGAAAAGTGGCCGCCATCTTGAACTTCTATGTTTCTCAACCAATTGCTTCCAAAATCTATAATGTTAAATTTGAATCTAAAAAAAGTTGGCTAAATGTTGTACTAAAGTGTCAGCGGTAACAGCTTGTAGTATAGAAGCGTCTTGACGGTACATCTTCGCCTTATACAGCAAAACTGTCCTATTAACAGTATTGATGTAAATGTTTAATTCGCCATTTTATACAACTGTTATAGCCCAGTACATAACCTAACCTAAACCTAGCCTAATCGGTTGAGAATTAAATAACTCTCCTTCTGTCGCAGTTGGGTAAGAAGTTCAAGATGTCCGCCACTTTTCTCTAATCTTACATCGGATTCGTGTTTGAAGTTCACGTGGACCCTCAGATCATCAGATTTCGAAGCAATCGCTTCAAAAACAAAAAAGTTCGATATAGCGGCCACTCTTAAATCGGATATTGGATCCGTGTTTGGGGTCCACGCGGACCCTCAGATATTGATTTATTGAAGCAATCGATTTGAGAAACAAAGAAGTTCAAGATGTCCGCCACTTTTCTCAAATCTGACATCAGATCCGTGTTTGGAGTCCACGCGGACTCTCAGACATCGATTTTGAAAGCAATCCGTTGAAAAACCAAAAAGTTCAAGATGGCGGCCACTTTTCTCAAATCTGACAACGGATCCGTGTTTGGAGTCCACGCGGATCCTCAGATATCGATTTTGGAAGCAATCGGTTGAGAAACAAAAAAGTTCAAGATGGCGGCCACTTTTCTCAAATCTGACATCGGATCCGTGTTTGGAGTCCACGCGGATCCTCAGATATCGATTTTGAAAGCAATCCGTTGAAAAACCAAAAAGTTCAAGATGGCGGCCACTTTTCTCAAATCTGACATCGGATCCGTATTTGGAGTCCACGCGAACTCTCAGATGTCGATTTTGGAAGCAATCGGTTGAGAAACAAAAAAGTTCAAGATGGCGGCCACTTTTCTCAAATCTGACATCGGATCCGTGTTTGAAATCCACGCGGATCCTCAGATATCGATTTTGGAAGCAATCGGTTGAGAAACAAAAAAGTTCAAGATGGCGGCCACTTTTCTCAAATCTGACATCGGATCCGTGGTTGGAGTCCACGCGGATTTTCAGATATCGATTTTGGAAGCAATCGGTTGAGAAACAAAAAAGTTCAAGATGGCGGCCACTTTTCTCAAATCTGACATCGGATCCGTGTTTAGAGTCCACGCGGATCCTCAGATATCGATTTTGGAAGCAATCGGTTGAGAAACAAAAAAGTTCAAGATGGCGGCCACTTTTCTCAAATCTGACATCGGATCCATGTTTGGAGTCCACGCGGATCCTCAGATATCGATTTTGGAAGCAATCGGTTGAGAAACAAAAAAGTTCAAGATGGCGGCTACTTTTCTCAAATCTGACATCGGATCCGTGTTTGGAGTCCACGCGGATCCTCAGATATCGATTTTGGAAGCAATCGGTTGAGAAACAAAAAAGTTGAAGATGGCGGCCACTTTTCTCAAATCTGACATCGGATCCGTGTTTAGAGTCCACGCGGATCCTCAGATATCGCTTTTGGAAGCAATCGGTTGAGAAACAAAAAAGTTCAAGATGGCGGCCACTTTTCTCAAATCTGACATCGGATCCATGTTTGGAGTCCACGCGGATCCTCAGATATCTATTTTGGAAGCAATCGGTTGAGAAACAAAAAAGTTCAAGATGGCGGCTACTTTTCTCAAATCTGACATCGGATCCGTGTTTGGAGTCCACGCGGATCCTCAGATATCGATTTTGGAAGCAATCGGTTGAAAAACAAAAAAGTTCAAGATGGCGGCCACTTTTCTCAAATCTGACATCGAATCCGTGTTTGGAGTCCACGCGGATCCTCAGATATCGATTTTGGAAGTAATCGGTTGAGAAACAAAAAAGTTGAAGATGGCGGCCACTTTTCTCAAATCTGACATCAGATCCGTGTTTGGAGTCCACGCGGACCCTCAGACATAGATTTTGAAAGCAATCCGTTGAAAAACCAAAAAGTTCAAGATGGCGGCCACTTTTCTCAAATCTGACATCGGATCCGTATTTGGAGTCCACGCGAACTCTCAGATGTCGATTTTGGAAGCAATCGGTTGAGAAAAAAAAAAGTTCAAGATGGCGGCCACTTTTCTCAAATCTGACATCGGATCCGTGTTTGAAATCCACGCGGATCCTCAGATATCGATTTTGGAAGCAATCGGTTGAGAAACAAAAAAGTTCAAGATGGCGGCGACTTTTCTCAAATCTGACATCGGATCCGTGTTTGGAGTCCACGCGGACTCTCAGACATCGATTTTGAAAGCAATCCGTTGAAAAACCAAAAAGTTCAAGATGGCGGCCACTTTTCTCAAATCTGACAACGGATCCGTGTTTGGAGTCCACGCGGATCCTCAGATATCGATTTTGGAAGCAATCGGTTGAGAAACAAAAATGTTCAAGATGGCGGTCACTTTTCTCAAATCTGACATCGGATCCGTGTTTGGAGTCCACGCGGATCCTCAGATATCGATTTTGGAAGCAATCGGTTGAGAAACAAAAAAGTTCAAGATGGCGGCCACTTTTCTCAAATCTGACATCGGATCCGTGTTTGGAGTCCACGCGGATCCTCAGATATCGATTTTGAAAGCAATCCGTTGAAAAACCAAAAAGTTCAAGATGGCGGCCACTTTTCTCAAATCTGACATCGGATCCGTATTTGGAGTCCACGCGAACTCTCAGATGTCGATTTTGGAAGCAATCGGTTGAGAAACAAAAAAGTTCAAGATGGCGGCCACTTTTCTCAAATCTGACATCGGATCCGTGTTTGAAATCCACGCGGATCCTCAGATATCGATTTTGGAAGCAATCGGTTGAGAAACAAAAAAGTTCAAGATGGCGGCCACTTTTCTCAAATCTGACATCGGATCCGTGGTTGGAGTCCACGCGGATTTTCAGATATCGATTTTGGAAGCAATCGGTTGAGAAACAAAAAAGTTCAAGATGGCGGCCACTTTTCTCAAATCTGACATCGGATCCGTGTTTAGAGTCCACGCGGATCCTCAGATATCGATTTTGGAAGCAATCGGTTGAGAAACAAAAAAGTTCAAGATGGCGGCCACTTTTCTCAAATCTGACATCGGATCCATGTTTGGAGTCCACGCGGATCCTCAGATATCGATTTTGGAAGCAATCGGTTGAGAAACAAAAAAGTTCAAGATGGCGGCTACTTTTCTCAAATCTGACATCGGATCCGTGTTTGGAGTCCACGCGGATCCTCAGATATCGATTTTGGAAGCAATCGGTTGAGAAACAAAAAAGTTGAAGATGGCGGCCACTTTTCTCAAATCTGACATCGGATCCGTGTTTAGAGTCCACGCGGATCCTCAGATATCGCTTTTGGAAGCAATCGGTTGAGAAACAAAAAAGTTCAAGATGGCGGCCACTTTTCTCAAATCTGACATCGGATCCATGTTTGGAGTCCACGCGGATCCTCAGATATCTATTTTGGAAGCAATCGGTTGAGAAACAAAAAAGTTCAAGATGGCGGCTACTTTTCTCAAATCTGACATCGGATCCGTGTTTGGAGTCCACGCGGATCCTCAGATATCGATTTTGGAAGCAATCGGTTGAAAAACAAAAAAGTTCAAGATGGCGGCCACTTTTCTCAAATCTGACATCGAATCCGTGTTTGGAGTCCACGCGGATCCTCAGATATCGATTTTGGAAGTAATCGGTTGAGAAACAAAAAAGTTGAAGATGGCGGCCACTTTTCTCAAATCTGACATCAGATCCGTGTTTGGAGTCCACGCGGACCCTCAGACATAGATTTTGAAAGCAATCCGTTGAAAAACCAAAAAGTTCAAGATGGCGGCCACTTTTCTCAAATCTGACATCGGATCCGTATTTGGAGTCCACGCGAACTCTCAGATGTCGATTTTGGAAGCAATCGGTTGAGAAAAAAAAAAGTTCAAGATGGCGGCCACTTTTCTCAAATCTGACATCGGATCCGTGTTTGAAATCCACGCGGATCCTCAGATATCGATTTTGGAAGCAATCGGTTGAGAAACAAAAAAGTTCAAGATGGCGGCGACTTTTCTCAAATCTGACATCGGATCCGTGTTTGGAGTCCACGCGGATTTTCAGATATCGATTTTGGAAGCAATCGGTTGAGAAACAAAAAAGTTCAAGATGGCGGCCACTTTTCTCAAATCTGACATCGGATCCGTGTTTGGAGTCCACGCGGATTTTCAGATATCGATTTTGGAAGCAATCGGTTGAGAAACAAAAAAGGTCAAGAAGGCGGCTACTTTTCTCAAATCTGACATCGGATCCGTGTTTGGAGTCCACGCGGATCCTCAGATATCGATTTTGGAAGCAATCGGTTGAGAAACAAAAAAGTTCAAGATGGCGGCCACTTTTCTCAAATCTGACATCGGATCCGTGTTTGGAGTCCACGCGGATCCTCAGATATCGATTTTGGAAGCAATCGGTTGAAAAACAAAAAAGTTGAAGATGGCGGCCACTTTTCTCAAATCTGACATCGGATCCGTGTTTGGAGTCCACGCGGATCCTCAGATATCGATTTTGGAAGCAATCGGTTGTAAAACAAAAAAGTTCAAGATGGCGGCCACTTTTCTCAAATCTGACATCGAATCCGTGTTTGGAGTCCACGCGGATCCTCTGATATCGATTTTGGAAGTAATCGGTTGAGAAACAAAAAAGTTGAAGATGGCGGCCACTTTTCTCAAATCTGACATCAGATCCGTGTTTGGAGTCCACGCGGACTCTCAGACATAGATTTTGAAAGCAATCCGTTGAAAAACCAAAAAGTTCAAGATGGCGGCCACTTTTCTCAAATCTGACATCGGATCCGTATTTGGAGTCCACGCGAACTCTCAGATGTCGATTTTGGAAGCAATCGGTTGAGAAACAAAAAAGTTCAAGATGGCGGCCACTTTTCTCAAATCTGACATCGGATTCGTCGCAAGAGATCGCAGAAACCCCCAGATGTAGATTTTGGACGCATTCGGTTAAAAAAACAAAAAAGTTTTAAATGAAATAGTTATTCATTTAAAAATAAAAATGTATTTTTTAAAGGTTTCTAAGTAGACAATAAAATTTACTCCGTGTTTGAAGGCTGTAAAGGTAAAGGATTAAAAAAGTGAAATAAAAAAATTTTACCGTAATATATTTTTTGAAGAGATAAATGCATAATTTTAAATTTGGGGTGGGGTGGGCTGACGTGAGTGTTTTAAAATAATGATATATTTCTAGGCCCAATTTGGTTCTCAAATGATACACCCAAAAACAATTCTTAATTCATCCCGACTCAAACCGTAATTAATGACTGGGCTACATATCACCGAAACGAATGCACAGCGCGCGCAGCGTTGCCAGATTGGCGGCAATCTGGCAACAGCGCAGCGACCGGCGCACGGGTGGCGTGAGTTTAACCGGTTAATTCTGATAATAATATCGGTTAGCACGAGTTCTATAATTTCGTTCTCTGAATTAACCGGTAACCAAAATTATTTCGTTCTTTTAAAAACCGGTTACTGGATTAACCGGTTAATGAATGAACACAATTATAACGGTTTTATGAACTATATTAACCGGTATTTCAAAACCGGTTAAGATCCCTGATCTTGACATATAATTAACGAAACAGTATTTTGTGTCTAATAGCAATCTAAATTCCTGAGTAACATAGGCTATACAGGGTCCAACTTAATATGCTGACACTTTTTTAAGGGGATGTACAGACCATCAAACTGAACAACTTTCTCTATGGGACCGACATTCAACTCGCGAAAAAAAAATCTGCTGTCTCATACATTCGGGTCGAGTTAGGTTGACAGTTTTGTATAGGAAAACTGTTTTTTTTTTTCGTGATTTTGATGTTGGTCCAATAGAGAAAGTTGTTCAGTTCGATGGTCTGATCATCCCCTTAAAAAGTGTCAGCATATTAAGAAGGACCCTGTATAGAGAATAATAAATGAGTATTACGCACGAATTGTCGTAAACACGTCTGTCTGTATTAATATATTAAATGACCACAAATACTCGACTCCCTTAGTTGTGGTCAACGAGTCACGTTTTGTTCACACTTCTCAACATAATATACATGCTTATACAGGGTCTTCCTTTATATGCTAACAGGGGGTGCTTCAGACCATCAAACTGAACAACTTTCTCTATGGAACTAAAAACGAAAACATACAAAATCGGTTGACCTATAGATTACTATGTATTACATTTGGTTTGAATAAATTTGCAGTTTAGTGGAACAGCAGATTATTATTTCACGATTTCAATGTTCCCATATACAGGGTGTGAGGGTAAACAGTTGCATTACACAAACAACTACTACTGAACAACTTTCCCTAAGAAACATTATATATGAAATTCGCAAAACAAACTTTTCATACAAACGTTCGATCATCTGATTGCATTTAGTATGGGAAAGCATATTATAAACTGGATGATTATTTAAATGATCAAAATGCTTGGGTCTGAGGTCACTAGCTTATAGTTTATTTACTTTACTGTATAGTAACAATTATTTTATTAAATAGACTATGTATTATTGTATACATAACTTTAGCTTAAGAATTTATATTGTAATACAAAGTTATTAAGTCGTGTTATGTTGTAGAGTTTCTGGCCGCATCTTCTCTACAGCAACAACACGTTCCGACGCGGTGGTAGCTTTAAAAAAGATTTGACGTTTGATAAGTGTGCTGCAAGCTCCTATATTGAATAACATTATATTGACTTTGACTTTGGAAGCCCAATTTTTTTTTGGGAAATGCCTATATGTTTCTTCGGGAAAGTTGTTCAGTATCATGGGTACAATCACCCCTTAGAGTAATGCAACTGTTTACCCTAACACCCTGCAGTGCGAGCTGTTTAGTTTATTTATTTTATTTTATTTATTAGTTAAGTATGTTAGTTTTATAGTTTAACGATGATTGCACACTATCAAAAGCTGCACTGCGGTGCTTCTGTCTTTAGGGGGGAGCCCTTAAATATGTAACGCATTAAAGTACACACCCTGTATAGTGCACTGACTCAAATGAGACCAAAACCACAGATTTCAGTAAGGTTTTCATATATCATTCATTTATCATTTTAGTGGGGTGAAAACCTTTTCACTTTCTATATGGAGACTGATAGTTTCACTTTCCTCTAAACCTACATTTGCTAAATACAGGGTGAAATTGATACCATTAGAATCCTTTTAAACTAAGAGTCTACCCATCAAACTGAACAACTTTTACTATGGGAGCAAACCGATCGGAGCAAAAAAATCAGCTGTTCCATACTATACTGCAATGTCTAAATTATCTACACCGCCTACCAATCTTCTTTTACCTTTTCCTCTACCCTAAGGTTGTCTGGAAGAAATCGCTTTTTAGCGATAAGACTGTCTATTTTTGTACCGTCTGTATTTCCTGTTTGTTTACTCTCTGTATACTATGTTTTTTGGTGTAAAATAAAATATAATTGATTGATTGGTCTACTCGACCCATATATATGTATGCAACAGCAGATTTTTTTGTTGCTCCGATCGGTTTGATGTTGAAAGTTGATCAGTTTGATGGTTTAAAAGGATGAACTTAGTAGACTCTTAGTTTAAAAGGATGCTAATGATATATATTTCACCTTGTATGTCAGTAAACACCGGACATAGTATATTTTCGCGTATATAAGGAAGCCAACACAAACAGTCGGACAAGTAGCCTACTCGCTAAAACAGAGCTGATCCGTTTACGTAAAGCGTTCGACAAGTGTCGCGACGCGACGCGACTAATTATATTATAGTAGTGCTTGTACCACAGAGTATATAATACTACAGTATTACCACGACCTTTGACTATTTATATGTGGACAGGTTACGCGTGTAATTCTACTAACAAACATTTCTGCCACTTTTTGCGGGGGGCGAGGTAACATGAAATCCGCAACTTTGGATTTTATTCCCCATAACTTTAGATTCTAATTTTGAATGTTAAAAATCATGAAAAGTAGTCTCGTGTGAACCCCAAACGTTCTAAGTTCGAAGTTATTATTTCGCAATTATAGGCTGTCTCGTTTAGTGATAACGTATAAAATTGAATGTAAATGCACATGATCAATTGTGCTTATACCGTGGCAGAGGGGAAATGCTACCGCAAGGCTAGTCCTTATAATAATTAGTCAAAGACCACGACGGATGCGCCCAGGTGACTATTTAAAACCGCGCGAATAAATCAGGTTGCTCTAAGGTAGCGCGGCAAAAATAGCACAAGATCCGACCGTAAATTACGCACTTATTTGTTTGGTGAACGAAATGATGATTAAAGTTGATGTTTATACAGAGGTTCATACAACGCCGCCGGGTTGCCGCAAAATCTTGCCGCAAGTGCCTTTACCATGACGATTTATGGTACCATTTTTTCCACCGATCTGTTTGGGAAGTAAATGAGGTGCCATGTGAAGGAAACCGATGTAAAGAACTGGAAAAACTAGGGTTGTCACCTCTCAGTCTACCGCAACTCTTAACAGGAGACTCAAAGAATGACGGTGACGGAATTATGAATGGATCCATTCATAAGTTACATCAAAATTATGAATTTAAGTTTATGGCTACATGCCAGTCAATTAGGCACTTAAAAGTACTAAATATAAAATTGATTATACTACCAATGGTTTCTACTATCATTAGGTAATGTTTGTCCCTGTGTACGCTAACATCTGCTGAATCGAATCTATCGAAAGAGAACATTTTAGCGGAGTTGAAATACTGTAAATGTTTGTAAACTGTGGCAGCGGGCGGCGTGGCGGTGGTGTAGGGTTACACCGCCACCGCGTTCTGCAATGTTTTGTTTTAAGGATATTACCTATATCTATATCCTGTACCCTGGAAGGTGGCATAAGTGAGAGGTAGCCATTAGCAATTCGCGTGCGTTAGAAGAGTAGAAACAAACTCGACTTTAACATATTTTATATCCGCCGTATGCTTTGACTAATTATTATAAGGACTAGCCTTGAGGTAGCATTTCCCCTCTGCCGCGGTATAAGCACAATTGATCTTGTGCATTTACATTCAATTTTACTCCTTATCACTAAACGAGACAGCCTATAATTGCGAAATAATAACTTCGAACTTAGAACGTTTGGGGTTCACACGAGACTACTTTTCATGATTTCTAACATTCAAAATTAGAATCGAATGTTATGGGGAATAAAATCCAATGTTGCGGATTTCATGTTACCTCGCCCCCCGCAAAAAGTGGCAGAAATGTCTGTTAGTAGAATTACACGCGTAACCAGTCCATATAATAATTAGTCAAAGGCCGTATGTGATTATCTTGACTCAAATAAGGAGAAGATAGCTTCTCAAAAACCGGCCAAGTGCGTGTCAGCCAAGCGCAAGGTAGGGTTCCGTAGTTGCCCGTCACAATATACGGACTTAGAACGGGTCTTTTGTATTATACTACGGTTTAACGGCTAATAAAGTCTAAAAAGTACATTTTACAAGTTGGTCGACTATTACTCGTCAACTTGTAAAGCTAACTTAGCGGCAGGGATCGGAAACCGGTTAATTTTGGAAACCGGTTTTGGTCATTGACCCCAAACCTGAATTGATTGCGGTTTAGTTTTCGGTTACCGGTATTTTAACCGGTTAATCTATCAAACCGGTTTTTTACAAATTTCAATTTTGTTGAGCAGAATTAACCGGTTAATTTGAGTAAAAAACGAGCGCCATCTCTTGTAGTTACTGCATAACGGAACTCTCGCTTTTTCTGCGGCTTGCCACTACAAGGTCAAGGTTCAGTGTGGGCCCAAAGTTAATTTTGTTTTGATTAATCAAGTAATCAAAGCCTTAATCTGATTAATGATTAACGATTAAAGTCCACGCACCAGCATGGAGTCGTGATGACTGGTTGGGTCAAATCTTGACTGTGTAGTGGATGGATGGATGGATGGATGGCTGTTGGTAAGTGGTTGGTGGGTGTTTTGGTTTGGTGGTTATTTGGTGAGTGTTTGGTAAGTGGCGGTGGATGTTGGGTGGCTGGTGATGGGTGGCGGGTTTTGGTGGTGGGTTGTGGAGTGGGTGGCGGGTGCTGCTAGGTTTGTAGGTATTTGGTCGGGACCGCCATAATTAACTTTTAGTTTCCCAACCGATTGCTTCCAAAATCGATATTTGAAGGTCCACATGAACTTTAAACAAGAAACCGATGAGGGAATTAAGAAACGTAGACGCCATCTTGCACTTGTTTGTTTTTCTACCGATTCCGTCCAAAATCGATATCTGAGGGTTTTTGCGATCTCCTACGACGAATGACAGATTCGTTCATATTTCGGAAAAATGGCCGCCATTTTGAACTTTTTTGTTTTTCAACCGATTGCGTCCAAAATCGATATCTGGGGGTTTCTGTGATCTCCTACGACGAATCTGACGTCAGATTTTGGAAAAGTGGCCGCCATTTTGAACTTTTTTGTTTTTCACCCGATTGCGTCCAAAATCGATATCTGAGGGTCCGCGTGGATTTCAAACACGGATCCGATGTCAGATTTGAGAAAAGTGACCGCCATCTTGAACTTTT
>CAWUQF010000018.1:0-31871 GCA_963924505.1 Agonopterix alstromeriana
TAACCTACTACCTAACCTAACCTAACCTAACCTAACCTAACCTAACCTAACCTAACCTAACCTAACCTAACCTAACCTAACCTAACCTAACCTAACCTAACCTAACCTAACCTAACCTAACCTAACCTAACCTAACCTAACCTAACCTAACCTAACCTAACCTAACCTAACCTAACCTAACCTAACCTAACCTAACCTAACCTAACCTAACCTAACCTAACCTAACCTAACCTAACCTAACCTAACCTAACCTAACCTAACCTAACCTAACCTAACCTAACCTAACCTAACCTAACCTAACCTAACCTAACCTAACCTAACCTAACCTAACCTAACCTAACCTAACCTAACCTAACCTAACCTAACCTAACCTAACCTAACCTAACCTAACCTAACCTAACCTAACCTAACCTAACCTAACCTAACCTAACCTAACCTAACCTAACCTAACCTAACCTAACCTAACCTAACCTAACCTAACCTAACCTAACCTAACCTAACCTAACCTAACCTAACCTAACCTAACCTAACCTAACCTAACCTAACCTAACCTAACCTAACCTAACCTAACCTAACCTAACCTAACCTAACCTAACCTAACCTAACCTAACCTAACCTAACCTAACCTAACCTAACCTAACCTAACCTAACCTAACCTAACTAACCTAACCTAACCTAACCTAACCTAACCTAACCTAACCTAACCTACCTAACCTAACCTAACCTAACCTAACCTAACCTAACCTAACCTAACCTAACCTAACCTAACCTAACCTAACCTAACCTAACCTAACCTAACCTAACCTAACCTAACCTAACCTAACCTAACCTAACCTAACCTAACCTAACCTAACCTAACCTAACCTAACCTAACCTAACCTAACCTAACCTAACCTAACCTAACCTAACCTAACCTAACCTAACCTAACCTAACCTAACCTAACCTAACCTAACCTAACCTAACTAACCTAACCTAACCTAACCTAACCTAACCTAACCTAACCTAACCTAACCTAACCTAACCTAACCTAACCTAACCTAACCTAACCACCTAACCTAACCTAACCTAACCTAACCTAACCTAACCTAACCTAACCTAACCTAACCTAACCTAACCTAACCTAACCTAACCTAACCTAACCTAACCTAACCTAACCTAACCTAACCTAACCTAACCTAACCTAACCTAACCTAACCTAACCTAACCTAACCTAACCTAACCTAACCTAACCTAACCTACCTAACCTAACCTAACCTAACCTAACCTAACCTAACCTAACCTAACCTAACCTAACCTAACCTAACCTAACCTAACCTAACCTAACCTAACCTAACCTAACCTAACCTAACCTAACCTAACCTAACCTAACCTAACCTAACCTAACCTAACCTAACCTAACCTAACCTAACCTAACCTAACCTAACCTAACCTAACCTAACCTAACCTAACCTAACCTAACCTAACCTAACCTAACCTAACCTAACCTAACCTAACCTAACCTAACCTAACCTAACCTAACCTAACCTAACCTAACCTAACCTAACCTAACCTAACCTAACCTAACCTAACCTAACCTAACCTAACCTAACCTAACCTAACCTAACCTAACCTAACCTAACCTAACCTAACCTAACCTAACCTAACCTAACCTAACCTAACCTAACCTAACCTAACCTAACCTAACCTAACCTAACCTAACCTAACCTAACCTAACCTAACCTAACCTAACCTAACCTAACCTAACCTAACCTAACCTAACCTAACCTAACCTAACCTAACCTAACCTAACCTAACCTAACCTAACCTAACCTAACCTAACCTAACCTAACCTAACCTAACCTAACCAACCTAACCTAACCTAACCTAACCTAACCTAACCTAACCTAACCTAACCTAACCTAACCTAACCTAACCTAACCTAACCTAACCTAACCTAACCTAACCTAACCTAACCTAACCTAACCTAACCTAACCTAACCTAACCTAACCTAACCTAACCTAACCTAACCTAACCTAACCTAACCTAACCTAACCTAACCTAACCTAACCTAACCTAACCTAACCTAACCTAACCTAACCTAACCTAACCTAACCTAACCTAACCTAACCTAACCTAACCTAACCTAACCTAACCTAACCTAACCTAACCTAACCTAACCTAACCTAACCTAACCTAACCTAACCTAACCTAACCTAACCTAACCTAACCTAACCTAACCTAACCTAACCTAACCTAACCTAACCTAACCTAACCTAACCTAACCTAACCTAACCTAACCTAACCTAACCTAACCTAACCTAACCTAACCTAACCTAACCTAACCTAACCTAACCTAACCTAACCTAACCTAACCTAACCTAACCTAACCTAACCTAACCTAACCTAACCTAACCTAACCTAACCTAACCTAACCTAACCTAACCTAACCTAACCTAACCTAACCTAACCTAACCTAACCTAACCTAACCTAACCTAACCTAACCTAACCTAACCTAACCTAACCTAACCTAACCTAACCTAACCTAACCTAACCTAACCTAACCTAACCTAACCTAACCTAACCTAACCTAACCTAACCTAACCTAACCTAACCTAACCTAACCTAACCTAACCTAACCTAACCTAACCTAACCTAACCTAACCTAACCTAACCTAACCTAACCTAACCTAACCTAACCTAACCTAACCTAACCTAACCTAACCTAACCTAACCTAACCTAACCTAACCTAACCTAACCTAACCTAACCTAACCTAACCTAACCTAACCTAACCTAACCTAACCTAACCTAACCTAACCTAACCTAACCTAACCTAACCTAACCTAACCTAACCTAACCTAACCTAACCTAACCTAACCTAACCTAACCTAACCTAACCTAACCTAACCTAACCTAACCTAACCTAACCTAACCTAACCTAACCTAACCTAACCTAACCTAACCTAACCTAACCTAACCTAACCTAACCTAACCTAACCTAACCTAACCTAACCTAACCTAACCTAACCTAACCTAACCTAACCTAACCTAACCTAACCTAACCTAACCTAACCTAACCTAACCTAACCTAACCTAACCTAACCTAACCTAACCTAACCTAACCTAACCTAACCTAACCTAACCTAACCTAACCTAACCTAACCTAACCTAACCTAACCTAACCTAACCTAACCTAACCTAACCTAACCTAACCTAACCTAACCTAACCTAACCTAACCTAACCTAACCTAACCTAACCTAACCTAACCTAACCTAACCTAACCTAACCTAACCTAACCTAACCTAACCTAACCTAACCTAACCTAACCTAACCTAACCTAACCTAACCTAACCTAACCTAACCTAACCTAACCTAACCTAACCTAACCTAACCTAACCTAACCTAACCTAACCTAACCTAACCTAACCTAACCTAACCTAACCTAACCTAACCTAACCTAACCTAACCTAACCTAACCTAACCTAACCTAACCTAACCTAACCTAACCTAACCTAACCTAACCTAACCTAACCTAACCTAACCTAACCTAACCTAACCTAACCTAACCTAACCTAACCTAACCTAACCTAACCTAACCTAACCTAACCTAACCTAACCTAACCTAACCTAACCTAACCTAACCTAACCTAACCTAACCTAACCTAACCTAACCTAACCTAACCTAACCTAACCTAACCTAACCTAACCTAACCTAACCTAACCTAACCTAACCTAACCTAACCTAACCTAACCTAACCTAACCTAACCTAACCTAACCTAACCTAACCTAACCTAACCTAACCTAACCTAACCTAACCTAACCTAACCTAACCTAACCTAACCTAACCTAACCTAACCTAACCTAACCTAACCTAACCTAACCTAACCTAACCTAACCTAACCTAACCTAACCTAACCTAACCTAACCTAACCTAACCTAACCTAACCTAACCTAACCTAACCTAACCTAACCTAACCTAACCTAACCTAACCTAACCTAACCTAACCTAACCTAACCTAACCTAACCTAACCTAACCTAACCTAACCTAACCTAACCTAACCTAACCTAACCTAACCTAACCTAACCTAACCTAACCTAACCTAACCTAACCTAACCTAACCTAACCTAACCTAACCTAACCTAACCTAACCTAACCTAACCTAACCTAACCTAACCTAACCTAACCTAACCTAACCTAACCTAACCTAACCTAACCTAACCTAACCTAACCTAACCTAACCTAACCTAACCTAACCTAACCTAACCTAACCTAACCTAACCTAACCTAACCTAACCTAACCTAACCTAACCTAACCTAACCTAACCTAACCTAACCTAACCTAACCTAACCTAACCTAACCTAACCTAACCTAACCTAACCTAACCTAACCTAACCTAACCTAACCTAACCTAACCTAACCTAACCTAACCTAACCTAACCTAACCTAACCTAACCTAACCTAACCTAACCTAACCTAACCTAACCTAACCTAACCTAACCTAACCTAACCTAACCTAACCTAACCTAACCTAACCTAACCTAACCTAACCTAACCTAACCTAACCTAACCTAACCTAACCTAACCTAACCTAACCTAACCTAACCTAACCTAACCTAACCTAACCTAACCTAACCTAACCTAACCTAACCTAACCTAACCTAACCTAACCTAACCTAACCTAACCTAACCTAACCTAACCTAACCTAACCTAACCTAACCTAACCTAACCTAACCTAACCTAACCTAACCTAACCTAACCTAACCTAACCTAACCTAACCTAACCTAACCTAACCTAACCTAACCTAACCTAACCTAACCTAACCTAACCTAACCTAACCTAACCTAACCTAACCTAACCTAACCTAACCTAACCTAACCTAACCTAACCTAACCTAACCTAACCTAACCTAACCTAACCTAACCTAACCTAACCTAACCTAACCTAACCTAACCTAACCTAACCTAACCTAACCTAACCTAACCTAACCTAACCTAACCTAACCTAACCTAACCTAACCTAACCTAACCTAACCTAACCTAACCTAACCTAACCTAACCTAACCTAACCTAACCTAACCTAACCTAACCTAACCTAACCTAACCTAACCTAACCTAACCTAACCTAACCTAACCTAACCTAACCTAACCTAACCTAACCTAACCTAACCTAACCTAACCTAACCTAACCTAACCTAACCTAACCTAACCTAACCTAACCTAACCTAACCTAACCTAACCTAACCTAACCTAACCTAACCTAACCTAACCTAACCTAACCTAACCTAACCTAACCTAACCTAACCTAACCTAACCTAACCTAACCTAACCTAACCTAACCTAACCTAACCTAACCTAACCTAACCTAACCTAACCTAACCTAACCTAACCTAACCTAACCTAACCTAACCTAACCTAACCTAACCTAACCTAACCTAACCTAACCTAACCTAACCTAACCTAACCTAACCTAACCTAACCTAACCTAACCTAACCTAACCTAACCTAACCTAACCTAACCTAACCTAACCTAACCTAACCTAACCTAACCTAACCTAACCTAACCTAACCTAACCTAACCTAACCTAACCTAACCTAACCTAACCTAACCTAACCTAACCTAACCTAACCTAACCTAACCTAACCTAACCTAACCTAACCTAACCTAACCTAACCTAACCTAACCTAACCTAACCTAACCTAACCTAACCTAACCTAACCTAACCTAACCTAACCTAACCTAACCTAACCTAACCTAACCTAACCTAACCTAACCTAACCTAACCTAACCTAACCTAACCTAACCTAACCTAACCTAACCTAACCTAACCTAACCTAACCTAACCTAACCTAACCTAACCTAACCTAACCTAACCTAACCTAACCTAACCTAACCTAACCTAACCTAACCTAACCTAACCTAACCTAACCTAACCTAACCTAACCTAACCTAACCTAACCTAACCTAACCTAACCTAACCTAACCTAACCTAACCTAACCTAACCTAACCTAACCTAACCTAACCTAACCTAACCTAACCTAACCTAACCTAACCTAACCTAACCTAACCTAACCTAACCTAACCTAACCTAACCTAACCTAACCTAACCTAACCTAACCTAACCTAACCTAACCTAACCTAACCTAACCTAACCTAACCTAACCTAACCTAACCTAACCTAACCTAACCTAACCTAACCTAACCTAACCTAACCTAACCTAACCTAACCTAACCTAACCTAACCTAACCTAACCTAACCTAACCTAACCTAACCTAACCTAACCTAACCTAACCTAACCTAACCTAACCTAACCTAACCTAACCTAACCTAACCTAACCTAACCTAACCTAACCTAACCTAACCTAACCTAACCTAACCTAACCTAACCTAACCTAACCTAACCTAACCTAACCTAACCTAACCTAACCTAACCTAACCTAACCTAACCTAACCTAACCTAACCTAACCTAACCTAACCTAACCTAACCTAACCTAACCTAACCTAACCTAACCTAACCTAACCTAACCTAACCTAACCTAACCTAACCTAACCTAACCTAACCTAACCTAACCTAACCTAACCTAACCTAACCTAACCTAACCTAACCTAACCTAACCTAACCTAACCTAACCTAACCTAACCTAACCTAACCTAACCTAACCTAACCTAACCTAACCTAACCTAACCTAACCTAACCTAACCTAACCTAACCTAACCTAACCTAACCTAACCTAACCTAACCTAACCTAACCTAACCTAACCTAACCTAACCTAACCTAACCTAACCTAACCTAACCTAACCTAACCTAACCTAACCTAACCTAACCTAACCTAACCTAACCTAACCTAACCTAACCTAACCTAACCTAACCTAACCTAACCTAACCTAACCTAACCTAACCTAACCTAACCTAACCTAACCTAACCTAACCTAACCTAACCTAACCTAACCTAACCTAACCTAACCTAACCTAACCTAACCTAACCTAACCTAACCTAACCTAACCTAACCTAACCTAACCTAACCTAACCTAACCTAACCTAACCTAACCTAACCTAACCTAACCTAACCTAACCTAACCTAACCTAACCTAACCTAACCTAACCTAACCTAACCTAACCTAACCTAACCTAACCTAACCTTTTTTTTTTTTTTTTTTTTTTTTTTTAGGTGGGGAAATCCTCATGGATACCCGTCGCCTTGGGGACGACGACGGGTTATGCCGGACTCCTACCGGCTAAAACCCCACCGTGTTCCTCCTCATCGCCTGAGTGCCGGGGTAGCGGGACCACATTACGTATTCGGCCGCTCCCCGACAGCGACGGCACAAGGCCAAGCCTCTTGGGAGGGGAGGACTGGAGCGATTCCTCCCCTAAACTACGCGTGTGAGTGGCGCGCGGGAACACACGTCACGCCAACTCGAGCCCTGAGAACTGGACGCCGGACTTCCCCAAGTCCGACGCCCATGGCTCTAAGGAGGAGTCTGCGACTGAGGCTTTGCCGCAGTCGCAGGCTTCGCCTTCTTCTTCGGAGGGTGCGCCACCACGCAGGCAGCGCTCCCACCACAATGGTCGGAGGGCTTCCCCGCCGCCTTGCAAACGACGCAAAGCGGCGGCAGAGAGCATTGACCGGCCAGATGGCCGGCCTGACCGCAGCGGTAACAAAGACCACTGCGGTCTACCTCCGACTTACAACTTGCCCTAACGTGCCCCGGAAGGAGGCACCGGTAGCACCTCATTGGCCTCGGCGACAGGATTTTTACCTGCGCCGAGGACCAACCGACGGCCAGCCGTCCCCCCTCCGAGGCCTTTTTGGCCACTGCCACCGGGCAGCGCACCCAGGCCGTGCCTCTGTTTGTTACGTCGCGGCGCACATCTCCCGCCTTGATGGATGCCGTTGGGCATCCACCAACCCGGGAGACCGCCGCGATTAATTCCTCTGGCGTCACCGAGTCGTCCAGCCCCGAAATGCGCATCTCTGCACACTTCGTGGGTCGGCCGACTCGGATGGCCTCATCTCCGATCACCTGCCTGATCTTTTCGGCCAGGGCATCAGCCTTCTCGCCGGACTCTGTGCCCGGCACCTCCAAAATTCGCTGCCCCGACACTCCCACCCTGAACTGCAGGGCGGCAATGCCGAGGTCAGCCAGCTTAATCCGCTGTGACGCCTCGCGCAACACATTGGCGTAAGTTACGCCCCGCTTCTCAGCGTCTGGCTGCAACGTTAATGTCACAGCTGACGACTGAGGGAGGCGCAACTTAGGCTCCCTCTTAGGTTGGACCTTGGGCGGAGACTTTGTCCCCGCCTTCGGCTTCCCCTTCTTCCCCACGTCAGTCCATTCTGCCTGTGAGGACTGGGACTGACGTGGCTCCAGAGTCTCATCTGCGCGAGGCGGCACAGAGGGTTTAGGCCCTTCTTTGGCCCGCTTCCCGCTCTTCTGCCCCTTTTCGATTCCTCCTCGTTTCCCCTTAAGGGGTTTAGGGGCAGGGCCCGGTTGAGGACCAGGCCTAGCCGGGGCCTCAGCTCGGGGTGTGTCATGCGCGAGAGGGGGGCGGATGCGCTCCTCGGGAAGCAGTCTCCCCTCCAACGCGTCGAACCGCGCGCTCACCATGGTCCCGACCTGGACCATGATGGAGCGCGTCAGTTCGTCGATCGGCACTGGGGGCGGCTGAGCCACCCGAGAGCGCAACTCCGCCACATCTTTACGGAGCGCGGCCACCTCAGACTGCAGACGGGTATTGTCCGCCTGCAGTCTCTCCGTTTCATCAGACGTGGAGCGCTTGCTCAGCTGCTCCACAGCCTGAGCGATCGCATCCGCCGCGTTTTTCAGGGCCTTCACGTCAGTGCCCTTCAGGTTTTTGCACCTGACGGCCACAGTCTTAATGACGCCTACATTGGCAACAATGCGGGGCACCAAACCCACCTCAGCTGGAGGCCTCTCGTCCTCCGTCACACTTGACTCGGAGAGGCGAGAGACCTCCAACTCCGCCAAGCGAAGCTCCTCCGCGTATTCCGCCTCCGCTTGGAGCCTAATCTCCTCACGCTTGGCGGCGTTCAGCGCCTCCTTTGCCCTTGCGAGGCCAACATATTGGCCAGTAGTTGGGGGGCGACCCCTCCCCCTCCTGGCTGTTCCAATCTTAGGAGCAGGCTGACCCATTGAGTGGTCAGCCAGCTCGTCGTACGGTCGCTTTAAAGATGACTCAGACGTAACCGACATCAAAGACGAATCGTCTGAGTCAATCTCCGAGTCAGGATCACCACGACCCTCCCGACTCACCAAACAATCACCCGTTACCGGGTCCACGGAACTACTTTTATATGATTTTTTCATGACTATTCCCACGATTATGGGTCGATCTACACATCACCCACTGGGTAACGCCCATTCCAGTGGGGGAAGGACTTACGGGCACACCGGGGTTGGCCCAGGTGCCCCAGCGGTTTTAACGACTTTACTGTCGGGTCTTATTGACTTTTCCTTGTCTCGGCCCGGCCAATGAAGGCAAGGCCATCGGTCGCCTGGAGCCGCTAGACATGATCAACGACACCCCAGGCGATACCGATCTACGTCGTCCGGCGGTGGCGGGGAAGGAACTCCTTCCCGGCCTGCTCTACGGTAGTGTGAGTACACGCAGAGCCCGCCCTTGCCCCTCCACTGTGCCCTCTGATGAACAGAGGGACACGCGGAGGAACGAACTACACGTCGGGTCAAGCTGACCCGCCGCCCTCCGGTGGTTACATCTCAGTGATGCAACCACCCCACCTTGGGTTGGTTCGCGCCGGCAAGCCGGTACCCCCCATATCTGGGGGGCATTCCCCTATCCACCACCTGGGGACGCGCCCGATAGCAGACCCACCTGCCACGGGGGCAGACCCACCTGCCACGGGAACCTAACCTAACCTAACCTTTTTTTTTTTTTTTTTTTTTTTTTTTTTTTCGAGGAGAAATGCTCATGCATACCTCACCAGCTTGGGGACGCTAGTGAGGTTATGTTGGACTCCCATCCAAGGATGGACCTACCAACTAAAACTCCCCGGGTCTCTCGCCACCGCTCTGAGGCCAGGTCGCAGGACCTGCAAACGCAATAACTGCTGCGACCTGGCGGCGACTGTCACATATGCTGTGACCCATACAAGACACAGGCTTGTGCCTGGTACCCTCTTTGGAAGCGCTCCGAGACCCAGAACGCTCCTCAACCATGGGTCTCTCTATCGAGTGACAGACTCCCCAGTCTGCCACCCAGAGGCCCTACTAGGGCGGGAGGTTCCGCTCGTATGCGGCTCTCCTGCGCCCCACGCGACGCCTGCGGATTGGGTCAGACGACGCATCGTCCTCCCGATCTCTCTCTGCAGTCTCCTTCTGCGTTACGACTGTTTCACAGAAGGAGGCCATCGCCCTCCAGGCTTCTGCACTATGGACCATCTGTCCAACGATGGCTGGCAGAGAGAGATCCCGCCCAACCACCTCGATCAACTCCGCACGCGGATCGCTCCACGCGGGGCACACCTCCAGTGTGTGCTGCGCGGTATCATCCGCGCAGTCACAATGGTGGCACCGTGGAGATGCCTCCCGCCTGGCCACATGATGCAGGTAATGACCAAAACAGCCATGCCCGGTCATCACCTGCACCATCCGGTACGAGATACCTTGGCAGGTCTCCAGCCATGCTTTCAAATGAGGCCGGATGGCCTCCACCGCCCTCACTCCAGCACTAGGCGATGCCAGCTGGCTCCGCCAAGACCGCAGAAGGATCACGCGAGCCTGGCGGCGCCACCTAGCCACCTGATCTGGAGCCGGCTCACCACCCCGCTCCTTCACTTGCGCGCTGCGCCGGTACACTTCGGCCAGTACGCGGGCCTCCAGCTCCCACGGCGGGGAACCGGCCAGGGCAAACGCCGCCTCTCCAGCCACTGTGCGGTAACCGCGGATTACCCTGAGTGCCATGGCGCGCTGCGGACGTCGCAATAGCGCCTTATTTGTGGCGCTCAGGGCATCCACCCACACGGGCGCCCCATAGAGAGCCATTGATTTGATGACCCCCATATAAAGCCGGCGGCAACTGGACCCCGGCCCTCCGACATTAGGGAGGAGTCTCCCCAAAGCCGCGGACGCCTTAACGAGCCTCGGGGCCAGCCTGCGGAAGTGCTCGGCGAAAGTCCATCTTCCATCCAGGCAGAGCCCGAGATATTTCATCACGGACCCAACCCGGATCTCGACCTCGCCGATGCGGAGCGTCGCTCCCGCAGGAGGACGCCTACCCCGTCCATAAAAGAATAGGGCCTCCGTCTTTTCCAGGGCCACTTTTAAGCCCTGACCTTCCATGCGCGCCACCACCAAGGCCGAACCCGCTCTCGCTAGACGGGTGGCCTCCTCGAACGCTCTCCCCCGGGCCAGGAGTAGGGTATCGTCTGCATAGCAGACGATATGCAGCCCACGGAGGAGAGCGCCACGCAAAACCCTATCATAGCCGATGTTCCACAGGAGAGGGCCCAAAACCGACCCCTGAGGAACACCGCACCATGTGAGGCGTCGCACCGGAACGCCATCCCGCCCTACGCACACCACCTCTCTCCCTCGGAGGTAAGACGCCACAATCTGGCGCAGGTAGCGAGGTACACCATGGAATTCGAGGCCCTCCTCAATACTTGAGAAGGGCAAAGAATTGAAAGCATTGGCGATATCAAAAGATATCGCCAACACTGTACCGCCACTCGCCACCTGCTCCTCCGTGAACTTCTTGACGTTCAATATGGCGTCGATGGTAGAGCGCTGGGCACGGAAGCCAAACTGGGCCTCGGAAAGGTCGGGGCCCTCCCGCATCAGATGACGATTGATGCGGGACGCAACCACTCGCTCCAGCAGCTTCCCGGCCTCGTCGAGTAATACGATCGGCCGGTAGGCCGACGGAGAGTCAGGTGCTCGACCCGCCTTTTGTAGGAGGACCAGTTTGCCCTCCTTCCAGCACTGAGGGAACTCTCCTCGCCCGAGGCAAGAACT
Source organism: Agonopterix alstromeriana (assembly GCA_963924505.1). Lineage (NCBI taxonomy): Eukaryota > Metazoa > Arthropoda > Insecta > Lepidoptera > Depressariidae > Agonopterix > Agonopterix alstromeriana. Next base: position 11,988 of record CAWUQF010000018.1, read on the forward strand.
GAAAAGCTCCCGCAGGCGCTCCTCAAGGGGTCCCAGGCACTTCACCCAGACTCGGCCTGGAACACCATCCGGGCCAGGGGCAGTTTTGCGCCCCTTCAGCTTCCGGATTGAAGCGCCGAGTTCGCCCTCCGACACCGGCGTCACCCCTTCAGAAGAAACAGGCTCAAAGGGCCTACGCTCCTCGCCTTCCGGCGCTGGGAACAACGCCGCCACGATAGTACCCAGCCGATCGGGTGGGAGCGACTCCACCACCGGTGGACCACGGCTGATTTTGCCCCGTGTCGCACGATAAGGGCGCCCCCACGGGTCTCTGTTGAGATCCGCCAGCATCTCCTCCCTGGCGGAGTCTTTGGCTCGGCAAATGGACTGCTTTAGTGCCTTTCTGGCGTCAGCGTACGCCTGTCGCATTTGCGTCACCAGAGCCTCATTTTGGGGGAGACGCCTCCGCTGCCTTTGGAAGGCACGACGCGCCGTAATACAGGTGCCCCGTAAATCCGCGATTTCGTCGGACCACCAATACACCTGTTTTCTTGGTGGTCGACGACGCCAACGGGGCATGGAAGCGTCGCAGACACTGGTCAAGGCCCTCCGGAACCACAGTGCCTCATCGCTCACAGAAACTGGAGCCGTGGGCAACGGGTTCCAGGCCTCGACAGTGGCTGCCTCCTCCAGCGCGTCTGTGTCCAACTTGGACAGGGTCCAACGCGGGAACTCAAGCGGTGGGCCACCCGAGGAGACGCTCGACGTTCTGGGAGGCGGGACGCTGAACTGTATATACACGTGATCAGACAGCGTCTCCACGTCCTCCATCACCCTCCAATCTGTGACCAGTCTCGCGATCGCTGGGCTGGCAAACGAGAGATCCACGATGGAACTCCCGTTATGCCTTACGCAGGTGGGCGCGTTGCCGCGATTTAGCAGAGCGAGACCGGCCGTGGTGATCCATCTTAACAGGACGTCCCCTCGGGCGTCGGTGGTAGGACAGCCCCACGCCGTGCACTTCGCGTTTAAGTCCCCCGCGAGGATTACGGGATGTGGGGCCGCTCTTCGTACCGCCTCCAACAGTCTGCCAAGGAATACCTCAAACTCCGGCAGATTTTTGTTGGGGGAAAAGTACACCGCGAACACGATGTACCTCCCCCAGTGGGCCGAAACGAATCCCTGGCCCCTTTCCTTAAGGGAAAGGGGATAGGGGGAGTTGGCACCAGCACTACAGATGGCGACAGTACCCGACGTATCACCAGCCCAATTGGACCGGGCTGGGATGTAGTAGGGTTCTGCCACCACCGCAAAATCAATTTGCCACTGCGCCAGGGCCTGGAACAATAGGTCCTGGGCACCGGGGCAGTGGTTGAGGTTCGTCTGGAGGAAATGTAGCCGATTGTTATCCATTACTGGGATCGACTATCATTTCCTCCAGTCGATCTTGCGACCGACCCGCCTTCTGCGAAGCCGGGGTCCTTCCGGCTTTACGAGTATCTCCACGAACCCCTTTTTTGGGAGGGACACAGCTTGGGCCGCCAATGGAGTGATTCGCTGCCCTGCCAGCGCTAGCGCAGACTGCGCAGTGCGGCTTGGCAGAGCAGTCCGCCGCCTTGTGGCCTGCCTGCCCGCAGCGGTAGCAGAGCTCGCTGCGGTCGGTGGCACTAGTGCACAGCTGCCTCGTGTGCCCTATCTCTAGGCAGCGGTAACACTTCATGGGCCGTGCCTCCATGATCTGGACTCTTGCCGAGCTCCAGCCCACCAAGAGTCTTTCCACTGCGGACAGGCTGTTGGCAGCCGCCACGGGACACTGGACCCACATGGTTCCAGTGCCACCCGGACCAGGGCGAATCTCGCCCCCCTTCACGTGCTCCGTGGCGCAGCCAGCTTTTGCGACGACCGCAGCCAGAACATCTTCCCTGGCTACGGAATCGTCCAGGCCCGACACACGGAGCGTGGAGCACTTAATTGGCCTAGACACCCTAGCTGCTCCTGCCAAAACGTCACGCAGTTTTTGCGCCAGGCAGTCGGCCTTCTCACTCTCGACCCCCTTCGGGAGCTCGATAATGCGCGCTCCCGTAGCGGACCTCTTTATTTTTACGCCGTCCGGGATACCCAGGGCCGCCAGATTTATTTCCTGCCGAGCCTTGGTCAGGGTGTCTTTATAAGAGATCCCTCGTTCCACTGCGTCCTGCTGCAGCGTAATCACTACAGCCGCAGTGGTGGGGGCTCGAGTTCTCCTCCTTTGCCGCTTCTTAGCTTTGGGCTTGGGAGCCGGTTCCGGCTTGGAGGCCGGTCCCGGCTTGGGGCCCTGCTGAGACTGCGACGAGCCTGAGCCAGTGTTAAGAGCCGGCTTCTTCTTCCGCTTCTTACCGGCTACCACATTCCAAGCCTCTTCCGTACGAGGAGGCGGAGTGGTGCCACTAGGGGTCGAAGAAGAGGCTTTGCTGGGTTTCGGCTTAGCCGGACCAGATTCCACCTGCGGAAGTTCAGGCCGCTCCGAGTTCGCAGCAGCCGCGGCATCGTTCCTCCTGTCTGCAGCCAAAGGCGGGCGCATACGTTTCGCTGGAAGAAGACGGTCCTCCAGTGCTTCCAACCTCGCTCCGACCATAGTTGACATCCGGTTCATTAGGATGCGGGAATGGTCCTCCAGGATCGAAAGGATTCCGCCCATAGTGACCGGAGCCGAGTCACAACCATGGGTCTGAGCCTCCCCATTATCCGCCTGCAACGCCGCACCGCTGGATGACGTCGACTCTTTCATGGCCTCGACGAAGCCCTTCCGCAGTTCGGCCATTTCTGAACGAAGCAGAAAGACCTCCCTCTCAAGGCTGTCATTGGCCGCCTGCAGCTTCCTTGTCTCCTCGGAAACAGAGCACCCCCTCAATTCCTGCCAGCAGTCTTTGATGGAGGACACAGCCTTGTTGAGGTTTCCTTGGAACACACCTTTTAGGTTCTTGGAAGCCTTAGCCACATGCAGGACAGTTTCCAGACTTGCCTTCACTTGTTGGTCCAGATGAGACGCCGTACGGGTCTCTGCCGCGTCTGAGGACCAGTCAGAAGGCTTTGAACTTCTTAGTGGCTGAATGCGGCGTGCCAGGTTCACACTATCCGCTTCTGCCTCGAGGCGGAGCGCCTCGCGTTTCTCCTCGTTGAGTTTAGCCTGGGCCGCTGCTAACCCGACGTATTTGCCGGTAGTAGGCGGGCGGCCCCGACCTCTCTTCGACGGAGGCTTCACTCTGCCTTTGGCTAAAGCGGGAGCTGGATCCGTACCGTCTGAATCAGACGCTCCACCGGAGTATAAGCGCTTCTTACGAGAGCGCTTTTCTGCCTCAGACTGAGACCCAACCGTAATAAGACTGGCCCGAGAGCCAGTATCAGAGTCCGTAGACATGCCAAAGTCGTTGGTGTCGCCGCATACCATCTGGGCATGCGACTTCACCGCCAAATCGTCGAAATCCAAGTCGCCAGAAGCAAAATCGTTTAAATAAGAAGAAGAGCCGAGTTCGTGTTCACGAGAGCCAGCAGCCTCCTGCTGGCCCACGACGCAATTTTTACCCACCCCAGAGTACGGAGGGCAGCCCACTGACGAATCAGTGGGGTGGGATTCCCCTGCATCGCAGGGACCCACCTGGGGACACATTTTCAAATCACGTATGTTGTCCATATTTGCTTGTTTAGTTTTGTTTGAAGGCGTACCCTTTCACTAGGGTACGCGATCCCGCCAGACGGGCTCAAGAGAGCCCCGCCGGGAACAACGCGACCGAGTCAATCTGACCCGCCGCCTCCGGTGGTCGCATCTCAGTGATGCGACCACCCCGCCTTGGGTTGGTTCGCGCCGGCAAGCCGGTACCCCCCATATCTGGGGGGCATTCCCCTATCCACCACCCGGGGGACGCGCCCGATAGCAGACCCACCTGCCACGGGAACCTAACCTAACCTAACCTAACCTAACCTAACCTAACCTAACCTAACCTAACCTAACCTAACCTAACCTAACCTAACCTAACCTAACCTTTTTTTTTTTTTTTTTTTTTTTTTTTTTTAGGTGGGGAAATCCTCATGGATACCCGTCGCCTTGGGGACGACGACGGGTTATGCCGGACTCCTACCGGCTAAAACCCCACCGTGTTCCACCTCATCGCCTGAGTGCCGGGGTAGCGGGACCACGTTAAGTATTCGGCCGCTCCCCGGCGGCGACGGCACAAGGCCAAGCCTCTTGGAAGGGGAGGACTGGAGCGATTCCTCCCCTGACTACATGTGTGAGTGGCGCGCGGGAACACACGTCACGCCAACTCGAGCACTGAAAACTGGACGCCGGACTTCCCCAAGTCCGACGCCCATGGCTCTAAGGAGGAGTCTGCGACTGAGGCTTTGCAGCAGTCGCAGGCTTCACCTTCTTCTGCTTCACAGGGTGCGCCACCACGCAGGCAGCGCTCCCACCGCAGTGGTCGGAGGGCTTCCCCGCCGCCTTGCAAACGACGCAAAGCGGCGGCAGAGTGCATTGACCGGCCAGATGGCCGGCCTGACCGCAGCGGTAACAAAGACCACTGCGGTCCACCTCCGACTTGCAACTCGCCCTAACGTGCCCCGGAAGGAGGCACCGGTAGCACCTCATTGGCCTCGGCGACAGGATTTTTACCTGCGCCGAGGACCAACCGACGGCCAGCCGTCCCCCCTCCGAGGCCTTTTTGGCCACTGCCACCGGGCAGCGCACCCAAGCCGTGCCTCTACTTGCTACGTCGCGGCGCACATCTCCCGCCTTGATGGATGCCGTTGGGCATCCACCAACCCGGGAGACCGCCGCGATCAATTCCTCGGGCGTCACCGAGTCGTCCAGCCCCGAAATGCGCATCTCTGCACACTTCGTGGGTCGGCCGACTCGGATGCCCTCATCTCCGATGACCTGCCTTATCTTTTCGGCCAGGGCATCAGCCTTCTCGCCGGAATCTGTGCCCGGCACCTCCAAAATTCGCTGCCCCGACACTCCCACCCTGAACTGCAGGGCGGTAATGCCGAGGTCAGCCAGCTTTATACTCTGTGACGCCTCGCGCAACACATTGGCGTAAGTTACGCCCCGCTTCTCAGCGTCTGGCTGCAACGTTAATGTCACAGCTGACGACTGAGGGGGGCGCAACTTAGGCTCCCTCTTTTTAGGTTGGACCTTGGGCGGAGACTTTGTCCCCGCCTTCGGCTTCCCCTTCTTCCCCACGTCAGTCCATTCTGCCTGTGAGGACTGGGACTGACGTGGCTCCAGAGCCTGTTCTGCGCGAGGCGGCACAGAGGGTTTTGGCCCTTCTTTGGCCTGCTTCCCGCTCTTCTGCCCCTTTTCACCTCCTCCTCGTTTCCCCTTAAGGGGTTTAGGGGCAGGGCCCGGTTGAGGACCAGGCCTAGCCGGGGCCTCAGCTCGGGGTGTGTCGTGCGCGAGAGGAGGGCGGATGCGCTCCTCGGGAAGCAGTCTCCCCTCCAACGCGTCGAACCGCGCGCTCACCATGGTCCCGACCTGGACCATGATGGAGCGCGTCAGTTCGTCGATCGGCACTGGGGGCGGCTGAGCCACCCGAGAGCGCAACTCCGCCACATCTTTGCGGAGCGCAGCCACCTCAGACTGCAGACGGGTATTGTCCGCCTGCAGTCTCTCCGTTTCATCAGACGTGGAGCGCTTGCTCAGCTGCTCCACAGCCTGAGCGATCGCGTCCGCCGCGTTTTTCAGGGCCTTTACATCAGTGCCCTTCAGGTTTTTGCACCTGACGGCCACAGTCTTTATAACACCCACATTGGCAACAATGCGGGGCACCAAACCCACCTCAGCTGGAGACCTCTCGTCCTCCGTCACACTTGACTCGGAGAGGCGAGAGACCTCCAACTCCGCCAAGCGAAGCTCCTCTGCGAACTGCGCCTCCGCTTGGAGCCTAATCTCCTCACGCTTGGCGGCGTTCAGCGCCTCCTTTGCCCTTGCTAGGCCAACATATTGGCCAGTAGTTGGGGGGCGACCCCTCCCCCTCCTGGCCGTTCCAATCTTTGGAGCAGGCTGACCCATTGAGTGGTCAGCCAGCTCATCATAAGGTCGCTTCAGAGATGTCTCAGACGTAACCGACATCAAAGACGAGTCGTCTGAGTCAATCTCCGAGTCAGGATCACCACGACCCTCCCGACTCACCAAACAATCACCCGTTACCGGGTCCACAGAACTACATTTAAAAGAAGATTTTTTCATGATTATTCCCACGATTATGGGTCGACCTACACATCACCCACTGGGTAACGCCCATTCCAGTGGGGGAAGGACTTACGGACACACCGGGGTTGGCCCAGGTGCCCCAGCGGTTTTAACGACTTTACTGTCGGGTCTTATTGACTTTTCCTTGTCTCGGCCCGGCCAATGAAGGCAAGGCCATCGGTCGCCTGGAGCCGCTAGACATGATCAACGACACCCCAGGCGATAACGATCTACGTCGTCCGGCGGTGGCGGGGAAGGAACTCCTTCCCGGCCTGCTCTACGGTAGTGTGAGTACACGCAGAGCCCGCCCTTGCCCCTCCACTGTGCCCTCTGATGAACAGAGGGACACGCGGAGGAACGAACTACACGTCGGGTCAAGCTGACCCGCCGCCCTCCGGTGGTTACATCTCAGTGATGCAACCACCCCACCTTGGGTTGGTTCGCGCCGGCAAGCCGGTACCCCCCATATCTGGGGGGCATTCCCCTATCCACCACCTGGGGACGCGCCCGATAGCAGACCCACCTGCCACGGGAACCTAACCTAACCTAACCTAACCTAACCTAACCTAACCTAACCTAACCTAACCTAACCTAACCTAACCTAACCTAACCTAACCTAACCTAACCTAACCTAACCTAACCTAACCTAACCTAACCTAACCTAACCTAACCTAACCTAACCTAACCTAACCTAACCTAACCTAACCTAACCTAACCTAACCTAACCTAACCTAACCTAACCTAACCTAACCTAACCTAACCTAACCTAACCTAACCTAACCTAACCTAACCTAACCTAACCTAACCTAACCTAACCTAACCTAACCTAACCTAACCTAACCTAACCTAACCTAACCTAACCTAACCTAACCTAACCTAACCTAACCTAACCTAACCTAACCTAACCTAACCTAACCTAACCTAACCTAACCTAACCTAACCTAACCTAACCTAACCTAACCTAACCTAACCTAACCTAACCTAACCTAACCTAACCTAACCTAACCTAACCTAACCTAACCTAACCTAACCTAACCTAACCTAACCTAACCTAACCTAACCTAACCTAACCTAACCTAACCTAACCTAACCTAACCTAACCTAACCTAACCTAACCTAACCTAACCTAACCTAACCTAACCTAACCTAACCTAACCTAACCTAACCTAACCTAACCTAACCTAACCTAACCTAACCTAACCTAACCTAACCTAACCTAACCTAACCTAACCTAACCTAACCTAACCTAACCTAACCTAACCTAACCTAACCTAACCTAACCTAACCTAACCTAACCTAACCTAACCTAACCTAACCTAACCTAACCTAACCTAACCTAACCTAACCTAACCTAACCTAACCTAACCTAACCTAACCTAACCTAACCTAACCTAACCTAACCTAACCTAACCTAACCTAACCTAACCTAACCTAACCTAACCTAACCTAACCTAACCTAACCTAACCTAACCTAACCTAACCTAACCTAACCTAACCTAACCTAACCTAACCTAACCTAACCTAACCTAACCTAACCTAACCTAACCTAACCTAACCTAACCTAACCTAACCTAACCTAACCTAACCTAACCTAACCTAACCTAACCTAACCTAACCTAACCTAACCTAACCTAACCTAACCTAACCTAACCTAACCTAACCTAACCTAACCTAACCTAACCTAACCTAACCTAACCTAACCTAACCTAACCTAACCTAACCTAACCTAACCTAACCTAACCTAACCTAACCTAACCTAACCTAACCTAACCTAACCTAACCTAACCTAACCTAACCTAACCTAACCTAACCTAACCTAACCTAACCTAACCTAACCTAACCTAACCTAACCTAACCTAACCTAACCTAACCTAACCTAACCTAACCTAACCTAACCTAACCTAACCTAACCTAACCTAACCTAACCTAACCTAACCTAACCTAACCTAACCTAACCTAACCTAACCTAACCTAACCTAACCTAACCTAACCTAACCTAACCTAACCTAACCTAACCTAACCTAACCTAACCTAACCTAACCTAACCTAACCTAACCTAACCTAACCTAACCTAACCTAACCTAACCTAACCTAACCTAACCTAACCTAACCTAACCTAACCTAACCTAACCTAACCTAACCTAACCTAACCTAACCTAACCTAACCTAACCTAACCTAACCTAACCTAACCTAACCTAACCTAACCTAACCTAACCTAACCTAACCTAACCTAACCTAACCTAACCTAACCTAACCTAACCTAACCTAACCTAACCTAACCTAACCTAACCTAACCTAACCTAACCTAACCTAACCTAACCTAACCTAACCTAACCTAACCTAACCTAACCTAACCTAACCTAACCTAACCTAACCTAACCTAACCTAACCTAACCTAACCTAACCTAACCTAACCTAACCTAACCTAACCTAACCTAACCTAACCTAACCTAACCTAACCTAACCTAACCTAACCTAACCTAACCTAACCTAACCTAACCTAACCTAACCTAACCTAACCTAACCTAACCTAACCTAACCTAACCTAACCTAACCTAACCTAACCTAACCTAACCTAACCTAACCTAACCTAACCTAACCTAACCTAACCTAACCTAACCTAACCTAACCTAACCTAACCTAACCTAACCTAACCTAACCTAACCTAACCTAACCTAACCTAACCTAACCTAACCTAACCTAACCTAACCTAACCTAACCTAACCTAACCTAACCTAACCTAACCTAACCTAACCTAACCTAACCTAACCTAACCTAACCTAACCTAACCTAACCTAACCTAACCTAACCTAACCTAACCTAACCTAACCTAACCTAACCTAACCTAACCTAACCTAACCTAACCTAACCTAACCTAACCTAACCTAACCTAACCTAACCTAACCTAACCTAACCTAACCTAACCTAACCTAACCTAACCTAACCTAACCTAACCTAACCTAACCTAACCTAACCTAACCTAACCTAACCTAACCTAACCTAACCTAACCTAACCTAACCTAACCTAACCTAACCTAACCTAACCTAACCTAACCTAACCTAACCTAACCTAACCTAACCTAACCTAACCTAACCTAACCTAACCTAACCTAACCTAACCTAACCTAACCTAACCTAACCTAACCTAACCTAACCTAACCTAACCTAACCTAACCTAACCTAACCTAACCTAACCTAACCTAACCTAACCTAACCTAACCTAACCTAACCTAACCTAACCTAACCTAACCTAACCTAACCTAACCTAACCTAACCTAACCTAACCTAACCTAACCTAACCTAACCTAACCTAACCTAACCTAACCTAACCTAACCTAACCTAACCTAACCTAACCTAACCTAACCTAACCTAACCTAACCTAACCTAACCTAACCTAACCTAACCTAACCTAACCTAACCTAACCTAACCTAACCTAACCTAACCTAACCTAACCTAACCTAACCTAACCTAACCTAACCTAACCTAACCTAACCTAACCTAACCTAACCTAACCTAACCTAACCTAACCTAACCTAACCTAACCTAACCTAACCTAACCTAACCTAACCTAACCTAACCTAACCTAACCTAACCTAACCTAACCTAACCTAACCTAACCTAACCTAACCTAACCTAACCTAACCTAACCTAACCTAACCTAACCTAACCTAACCTAACCTAACCTAACCTAACCTAACCTAACCTAACCTAACCTAACCTAACCTAACCTAACCTAACCTAACCTAACCTAACCTAACCTAACCTAACCTAACCTAACCTAACCTAACCTAACCTAACCTAACCTAACCTAACCTAACCTAACCTAACCTAACCTAACCTAACCTAACCTAACCTAACCTAACCTAACCTAACCTAACCTAACCTAACCTAACCTAACCTAACCTAACCTAACCTAACCTAACCTAACCTAACCTAACCTAACCTAACCTAACCTAACCTAACCTAACCTAACCTAACCTAACCTAACCTAACCTAACCTAACCTAACCTAACCTAACCTAACCTAACCTAACCTAACCTAACCTAACCTAACCTAACCTAACCTAACCTAACCTAACCTAACCTAACCTAACCTAACCTAACCTAACCTAACCTAACCTAACCTAACCTAACCTAACCTAACCTAACCTAACCTAACCTAACCTAACCTAACCTAACCTAACCTAACCTAACCTAACCTAACCTAACCTAACCTAACCTAACCTAACCTAACCTAACCTAACCTAACCTAACCTAACCTAACCTAACCTAACCTAACCTAACCTAACCTAACCTAACCTAACCTAACCTAACCTAACCTGAGCAAACCTAACCTGAGCAAACCTAACCTGAGCAAACCTAACCTGAGCAAACCTAACCTGAGCAAACCTAACCTGAGCAAACCTAACCTGAGCAAACCTAACCTGAGCAAACCTAACCTGAGCAAACCTAACCTGAGCAAACCTAACCTGAGCAAACCTAACCTGAGCAAACCTAACCTGAGCAAACCTAACCTGAGCAAACCTAACCTGAGCAAACCTAACCTGAGCAAACCTAACCTGAGCAAACCTAACCTGAGCAAACCTAACCTGAGCAAACCTAACCTGAGCAAACCTAACCTGAGCAAACCTAACCTGAGCAAACCTAACCTGAGCAAACCTAACCTGAGCAAACCTAACCTGAGCAAACCTAACCTGAGCAAACCTAATCTGAGCAAACCTAACCTGAGCAAACCTAACCTGAGCAAAGTGCTGAGGCCGATTGTGAAATAAAGGCCTCAAAGAATAAACAAATTCGATTGTAAAAAAACCAAATGAAAAAAAATTAAAAATCTTTTTGTTTTTTTACCCGACTGCGCCAGGAGGGTTATGTTTTTCGAGCGTATGTATGTATGTATGTTTATATGTATGTATCTATGTATGTATGTATGTTTGTATGTCTATTTCTTTGGCACGGCCTACAGCCTGAACGGCTTGATGGATTTTAACGTGTGAGGTGTCATTGGATTCATAAAAATCGTGAGAGTGACATAGGGTATATTATTTCAAGATGGCGTCTACGAATTAGAAAAGAGAGGAGGAATAAACAATTTTTTTTTTGTTAAAATTACAATATGGGTATCAAATGAAAGCTAGTAATTAGACGATTCCGAATATATAAATATTATAGTACTTTTATGTTTTCGTTTCGACATAGGACTAAAAAGTATGAAATAAACTAAATTATTAAGATAACCAAAAAACCCGACTGCATAAAAAACCTATTAACTGAAAAGAGAAAAACAAGCTCTATAATCACTAATCAGCTATAACAACTTTGTTTGAGCAAATATAATTTGATTCTTATAAGGTAGGTATTGCAGGCGGGGACAAACCAATCAATAACCAACCAAAAATATTATATGTCCCCGTTTGCGATACCTACCTTTTAAGAATCAAATTATATTTGCTCAAACAAAGTTGTTATAGCTGATTAGTGATTATAGAGCTTGTTTTTCTCTTTTCAGTGAATAGGTTTTTTATGCAGTCGGGTTTTTTGTTTATCTTAATAATTTTTTCTGAAATTCTGGATGTAATGTCTAGCGTTAAAAGATTGTTTGTTTAAAAATTAATCAGTAGTCGAATGTGATGTTTAAATAGATTCCTCTGCCAAAATTTGATGTAGCTGAGGGACTTTTTCGATGTTATTTGATAAATGAAATGAGATGGGTTCTTGGGCGATCTAGATTTGCTCGGCATCTTTTGGATTTGATTTCCAATTTAATCTAGATAAGCGCCATCCCTGAGAAAATCAATATTACCACAATAAAATTGTGTAAAAAAAAAAAGGTTACTTACATTATAGCATTGTGTTGTATCTGTTGTGTGAGCACCTTAAGGTGAGCACCGAGCTGTGGCAAGGGTGAGGAGAGGAAGAGTGAAATGAAAACCAATGATACGGTAATGTTACGTAGAATAATATAATAATAATCAATATTTACATCTGGCACGTCTTACGACTACAATTTTAATTTACATACATTGTGTACAATTAACAGGTTACGGGACAATCATTATTATAAATTAAAATTATATATTTAAACTACCAACTCGAGTGTGACTCCGCACCGCACCGCTGCGCTACAAAAACATTAGATTAAAAAATAGTTCTAAATTAATACATTGTTAAAACTCAAGATACATTTCGTCACAATCGTAGAACAAAGACGGTTTTGATAATTTCCAAATTTTATTTTTTTCCATAAATTGATTTAAATGTTTTAGGTCAACAACCTACAAAACTTTTTTTTCTATTTCTATTTATAACAATCTAGATACAGAGTTGGAATACTGACGGTTTTGATTTTTGAACGTAGTAAAATGACTTAGTAATAATTCCGCCTATATACGATTTTGATCCCTGCCCCGCGCACCCCTTCCCCGCGTGACGGATAGTTCCTACCGTCAGTGTTCTAGGTTCTAGGTGACACTAGGAAAGGTCACGCGCTTTAGGTTAATTTATTTTCGATTGTTGTTTAAAATTAAGAACGGTGTTGTTTTCATTGTATTCCTTATGGGTTGAATAAATTATGGCGTTCAGAAGATCAAAACATATGGTAGGTATCTTTGGTTTCAAACAATAAACAAGATATTCAAAATGCGAATGTCAAGCAAAGAAAAAGGTTTTACATTAAATTGTGCACTAACTAAACAGAAAAACATGTTACCAGGACATCAGGTAAGTTCTTCTTTTATTTAATAATGTAAAGTTTTAAATTTAACCTATGAACATCGATTTTCGTTAGTAACTCGCTAAAGAACGACGGTATGTTAAATACGTCCTTGTACTTGGGAATCCGAAATAGGATATATTTGAATTTTGGTTTTTGTGTAAATACTGTAGAAATGCGATTATAAGTTTATAAAAAATTATGTAACACGTCCTAATTTTAATTGATTTTTTCGGGGAGGGAAAATAAAATACGTCATTGTTCTGTGTACAAATCTTAAGCGGTTGGTACGAACCGTCATTTTTTTACGGACAGTCGTCTGACGGATGTTCACAACCAACGTTGTTCTTCGGATAGATTTTGCAATACGTCGTTATTCAAAATAAAAAAGAGTAATTTTTTCATGTTAAGTGAAATTGTCCTTTTATTCTTACACTAGCTTACTTTTTTTAGTAACCCGAAGCCTAGAGTCAAACTTACTACCGAACTAAACAGATTCTTTTTTGCAGTGGAACGTTTGTCACCTTTACCACCAGGAGCAACAGCAATATGGTATAAAATGCGTGATGTAAAGAATGAAATATTTTCAGACGATGATCAAGAAGATTCATTTCCAACTGCGACAATTTCAAACCAGCAGAACGAATCACTTGCAATAGCTGCTATGATAAGCCCTACTATCTTGCCAGTTGCCGATGCACCGTCTACTGATTTAGGCCCCGCATTTTACCGCTACCCACTGAAAACTATCAAACTGACAAATTGATTGATCCGCGTGGTGTCATTAGGGAAGATGTTTATATGCCTGTAGACGAAACAATACCAGCGCCCGTAACTGATCCTTCTGTCCTGCCAGTTCCCGTTGCTCCGTCTACTGAATTAAGCCCCCGCATTTTACCGCTACCCTCTCAAAACTATCAAACTGACAAAGAGATTGATCCGCGTGGTGTCATTAGGGAAGATGATAATATGCCTGTAGACGAAACGATACCAGCGCCCGTGGTTGATCCTTCTGTCCTGCCAGTTCCCGTTGCTCCGTCTACTGAATTAAGCCCCCGCATTTTACCGCTACCCTCTCAAAACTATCAAACTGACAAAGATATTGATCCGCGTGATGTCATTAGAGAAGATGCTTATATGCCTGTAGACGAAATGACATCGGCGCCCGTGATTGACTACCTATCCTCAATCAGTATCTTATTATATTCATCATGACGATGACTCCCCGGCGCCACTGACTCCTATTTTTAACGATATGCTTTCCCTACCCTCTCCAGTTCAAAATATTAACAATTCTAACTCACCAGCTCAAAACATTGACAAGTCTAACTTTTCCACTATGCTAAAGACGCCAATCCCATCCCCAATCAACAAATATTCCAAATGTGATGATCCGTTTGGCTGCCAACATGAAATCGACGAGTTCACTTTCTATCGGTACCGACTCGAATCAACCGTCTCCAGCACCAACTGCCTTAATCAGAAATAGAGGGAAACCTCGTAACCACGAAGATTGGGGCAATTTAAAAGGAAAAAACTTAAAAACCTAGGTAAAACGTATTGTTCAAAGAGAGGTCGTACTGTCGAAGCAAAAGCAATACGTTCACCATGCCGCTGCAGATTTAAATGTCCTACAAAAATTTCAAACGACGAGCGAAATGAGATTTTCATAAAATTTTGGGATCTTGGTGACAGAGAAAAGCAGTGGTTATATGTTGGTGGCTTTGACTATTTATATGTGGACTGGTTACGCGTGTAGTTCCTAGTTAGATCCGCAACTTTGGATTTTATTCCCCATAACTTTAGATTTTAATTTTGAATGTTAAAAATCATGAAAAGTAGTCTCGTGTGAACTCCAAACGTTCTAAGTTCGAAGTTATTATTTCGCAGTTATAGGCTGTCTCGTTTAGTGATAAGGTGTAAAACTGAATGTAAATGCACAAGATCAATTGTGCTTATACCGTGGCAGAGGGGAAATGCTACCGCAAGGCTAGTCCTTATAATAATTAGTTAATGGTTGGTGGTCCATTTAATAAAAAAATATATTTCATTACCTACTTCTTTTCATTATTTCAAAATCCGACAAAAGACTTATAATAATCATTCCCTAAAACATCGACGGAAACTCATATACGCCATGCATAAAACAAAGATTATCCGTAAAATAAAGTCGCATTGTAACATACGTCACATTACTGTCCTCAAAATAAGGGCGCATGTGACTTTTGACCAAATCTAGACATATTAGGAATAAATTATATAGGTCATATTGTAAAAGGTTATACACACAATAACATATCCAAAGTTGAAGCGGATTGAATCAGACGTTCTAAAATTAAGACAAAAAATCGAAAACAAAAACTTAAAGCGCTCTTCCTATAAAGTTAGTGAATTGTAGATCCGTCTTTGTTCTACGACTGTGACGATTTGGAAGCATAAGCGACCAGAATCGCTTCAACATAATAATGTTGGTATAATATAAAGTGCGGTGCACACTCCCGCTTCTCGCGGTCACTCAGCGCGCTCCGTCCGTATTCAGTACTGCGCCGGGTTAGATCGTCGCTGGTCTGTGCAATACTCATCGTAATAATACTAAACATCGACAGATCAACACTCTACATACATACATATAATGTAGAGCAGATCTGTTCGATGCAAATAAACATATAATACAATATAGGCAATATTCAGTGGACATACAAGGAGCGCGTCGAGCGAAGCGCCGTCGAGGCTTCCCTCGAATCGAACCGACATCGACAAGTCGAAACATTGTTATGAGAAAGTGATAAGCACTAATATTTGACAAATGTATCAAATTAATAGGAATCCGACAAGTAAATTGCTACTACTGTAAAGCAAATTCATCACATAATTATCAGGTAATCGACAAATCGTGTACAAGATTCAATAAATTGTTAAAATTATTTTTGTACAAAATTATGGTATTTGACAGGCTATATTTTGTATGAATGATGCAGCCAACATAATAAAAATATCATGTAATTATTTGTTTAAAGACAGTTAAATTCACTTTCTTATAGTGAGATTATAATAATGAATACCATAATATAGGTAACTACTTATAGATGGTTGCCCGGTCGAGTCGAGTCGAGTCGGCAGCTCGGTGAGAAGCCTCGTTCACTCTCGACGACGTGACACTTATTGAGACTCGACACCAGTTAGTTTTGTACTGTACATACAAACATCTACGAGGGAGTATATCTGTCTGTCCGTCTGTCCCCGCGACGTACAGTTGCGTCACTATGAGGTACACTGAGTTACAACTAGGTACGTTTACATTTAAATCTCTGTTTGTTTTTTTGTCTCTCCCACATTTATGCACGAGGGATTAAAATTAAATCAAACAGTAACTATTAAAAGTTAATGAAATGTCCTTGTGATAATCGTAGGTACGACAGTGGTATGACAGTTGAATTTTCAGAAGACTGCACTACTGTTCACTGAAGTTCGAGCTTTGAACCGTTCGAGTTTTGATTTAATTCGAAAATTTTTACGAGATTAGTTGATTTTCGACTTCGAATTATGTTTCTAACCAATGTTGCTACTTTACAAAATATTCAGGAAATTTTTTTTTTTTCGCATAACTTGCCGAAAAACAACAAATTTCGAACTTTTCCGAAACATAAACTGTATCTTAATACTTATTATAATCTGGTATAGTATAATAAACATTTGTGTTGGCCGACGCGTCATAACATATCGGTATAGGTACCATGGATGCAAATAAATAATTCCTTGTCGATAAATGTAGAGACAATTACAACATCATTACATTTAAATACAAACAAAAATATTTAACTAACTAAACTCAATTGACAACATAACATTTTTTTAACCACCTGTTTTTAATAAAAAATATAAAAATAGGTAAAAAATAAGGGATACCTACGTATTTTTCCGATTTTATTTTAGACCGATATTTCTATTTTTAATTAACTTTTGAATTTTCTGAAAAACGTAGGATTTATGGCTAAGATACCTTGGCCGCAATAACATTAAAAATAAAAACTGTCAAATACAATAGAAAAGCCAAGCAGGCAAGGGAATAAAATCTCATTCAACCTCTATTATATTTTTCAAATAACTCTAGTAATAATGAATAGAAAAATCGTATAATTTTGATATAAGCTTTGAATCACATAATCTCCGAATGGTTTTCATATTTTGGTACCTTTCTTAAAATGAAATGTTGTCAATTGTTGAGATACATTTGTTCAGAACAGCGCGACCGTAGCACGGCTCGCTTGTAAAAAGTTATAAAAAATACAATAATAAAGATGTCTACGTGTATATAAGATACTAAACTTAATTAGCTGACGGATTTATACACAAAGTCTAGGTGATAAAGATCATATTTGCATAAAATAGCAATAATTACTATGCAATTATATTCAAGAAATTGGACCGCGTTATACATCCGATGTTAACAAATTAAGTGTTCACTGTATTTTTTATTGTTATCATAACAACACGATTAAATTTTATTGTGTTATTTTCAATGCAATGTGATATTTATAAAATAGTTGTATGAACCTTAACATTATTATAGTAAAAATATTATATCTGGAGTGCGATTTTTGATACTCATTCGCTGAGCTCAGCAGTTGAAAATGTCTAAATGACGATGGAGATATGCATCTTTCTACTGCTGATTTGACTTCAGGAGTGCGATTGTTGAAAGTCAAATCAGCAGAGAAAGATGCAAATCTTCATAGTAATTTTGGCATTTTCAACTGCCAAGTTGACCTTCAAGTTGACCGAATGAGTATCAAAAATCGCACTCCTGGGCGACCAATTAACATTGTTCAGTATAATAACATAATAATGTATGTCGAGTATTTTGACTTGTTGTTTATAGTTCCGCTACGTGACGCTAGATGGCGCTACATTATTCATTTATTTCAATAACGTTTAATCTATTTTATTCAAATATGAGACGATACTTGATACAAATAAACTCTTAGTTTGTTAAGTTTAGAAATGGAAATGTTAATAATAATTTAGCTTGATACTTGTGCCTTTTGTCACAAACGTACATTTTAAAGGCTCTGTCTTTGTCGCTCTTATTTCTTACGTATCGCCCCGCCCTGCTGTCACAGGTATCAAGATATTTTACAAACTATAATAAGTACATCAATTTTGTCGAAATCCTTAGAACCAGCATGCTCACGACTATATTCCCCGAAGGGGTAGTCAGAGATATTCTGAAACCTCAGAACATTCCCGTTCTACTAGAGTAGTACCGAAACTCTGTCTAGCGTGACGGGGAGTGAGCCCGCCGCCACGCCATTTTGAAAAAATCATATATAAATATTCAAATTATTGCTCGTTCTATTATATTTATTACAAAAATAAGTCCATCAGCTAATTAACAAGATCCCTAGTAAAGTATAATGTCATGTATGTATGGAGTATATCAACTGCGGCGCATCTCTCATACAAAACGCGCGCTACACTCATACAAACACGAGGTGAGATTTAATGAGTCTCTCTCCAACTATACAACATAATATCATTTGTATGGCATCACTTTGTATCAACTGTCGAGTGTTATATACAAAAATATTTATTTAAAAAGTGTAAAATCAAAATAATACAAAAATAATAATAAATTCGATCTGTCCCCGGGACGGGACGCGTCTCTTAGAACATTACACTAAGAGTATTGTGCTCGCTGAGAGCATTCGTTTATAATGTTACAGTTTCACCTCGAACGTTGTTCTGTATTGGAAGCATTTATTTTTGGGGAGATAGGTAAAATCAGTCCGAGCGGCAGTTGCCACTTTCGCACCGGTAGCTCGGTTGCTCTGGAGCAGCGCGAAAGCAGTAGATTTGTTAAAAACCTATTTTTCAAACGTCTTGCAGACCGCGTTTTCTCTTAAGCAACTCTCGAGGACGGTGAAGCAGCATTTTTAGATAAAATGTGTCATCATCAGACATTGTTTATTTGTACATTTCGCTTACTGTAACATTACAAACGTATGTTCATCACAACTTGACCTTGAACTAATTCTAGCACATACAGTGACTAGCGTCTCGTTGTCACTTTACAGTCACCGACCAGTGGTCATACACACACGCGCACACAGTGTGTGCGTATTCCGTATTCACTGGATAGCGACCACACATAGTATACCTAATGCGTGCGTATTCACGGGACCAGTGACCACACGTTATATACTTGCGTGCGTATTCACCGAGTGATGACCATACACGCAGTACATGCGTGTGAAATCACTAGGTAGTGACAACACACTCACATTATATACGAGCACATTCACCGTGTAGTGGCAACACTAGTACATGCGTGTGTATTCACTTAGCAGTGACTATACACGCAGTGAACGTGCGTGTATACACTGGGCAGTGACCACACTTAATACATGCGTATACGCAAGGAAAATACAAAATAATACTTGGAGTGGTGGTCGAGACCTGCCAACTGATTACAAAATAAACTTATTTAGTTTCGAGTTAAACAATTCGATTTATACGACCACTACACGTAAAGACTAAAGAGTAATATTTTAACGGGTTCTTATTTTACAGCGTTCGTTACATTGTATAATATCGGAAATATGTTCATCGTGGTCTCACGTCGTTCACCCTGGGATACAAACCTTTCACGGTGAGGTCGTACGGTCGTTAGTTCACATACGAGTCGGAGCGTACGGAGGTTTCCTCACTCATACACCAAAGTGAGAATGCGATAGGAAGTAGCGAACCCGTCAAAATGTGAATCAGAATGGAGACATCGTAACAGTGTCAACGTGAAGTGCAGCACGGCTACTGGGAGCGGGAGGGTTCGGGTTCGGGGGGAGGGCCTTGCTAGCTGGCGCACTTGGTCTTGCCGTCGAGCAGCTTCCTCCAGAGGTCGAACTGCTCGTGGTAGCGCACCATGTGTATGGCGATGCCGCGCTGGACGGCGCAGGGGTGGGGCGCCACGCGCT
>CAWUQF010000019.1:0-18514 GCA_963924505.1 Agonopterix alstromeriana
CCGAGCAGGATCTCGGGCGCGCGGTACCACAGCGTGACCACCTCGTGGGTGTAGGCGCGCACGGGGATGCCGAAGGCGCGCGCGAGCCCGAAGTCCGCGAGCTTGATGCTGCCCTCCGCGTCCACGAGCAGGTTCTGCGGCTTGAGGTCGCGGTGCAGCACGCGCTGCGCGTGGCAGTACGCGATGCCCTCCACCAGCTGCCGCAGTAGCTCTGCAACGTGACACGCCATTGTTACGATGACTCGACCACGAGGGTGCAAATATTTGTATGATGAATGTGTAATATTTGTTTCCGAGTCGTGGACGTTTGTACCTAACGGCTTTTAAGGGGATTTTTAGAGCATTAACTGAACGACGTTCACGATTAATATTTAAATCGTGAAAAATAAAAAATCTGTCTTCTAAAATTTCGGTTGAGCAAGTTTGCAGCTGTTTGTATAAAATTTGCAAAAATAAGCTTTCAAACAAAAAAGTTTCACCGAAAATTGGTGTTCTGGAATCAGGAACATCTAAAACCATATTGTAACTTTTTTTTGTTCTTTAATGTACAAACACACTTGTGTTACAATTTTATAATAATAGAAATTCATTATTTAAGAACTCTAGAGGAGACGGCGGGTCCGCGACCATGACGAAGCTGCTGCTTCAAATGTTTACCATAAAAGAACAGATTAAAAAAAATAGTACAGCCGGGTTGGGGAAATAGCGCACCTTGACGAGGTCTAGAGGCAGGGGGCCCTTGGTGAGGTCCATGAGGCGCTTGAGGTCCATGTGCAGGAACTCGAAGACGAGGTAGAGCTTGGTGTCGGCCAGCAGCACGTCCAGCAGCCGCACCACGGCCGGGTGCTGCAGCGCGCGCAGCACTGAGATCTCGCGCAGCGCCGTCGACGGCACCCCCTCCGGCTCACTGACGGAGACACACATCCTGTTAAAGCTTCTAAAGTATCATATACATTTGTTTACCATTTGTTCTGATCTATACCGCTAGATGGCGTTGCATGTAACTTAAATCGCGCTAACGAAATCATTGACGGAATAAATAACCTTGTTACATCGATTTGTTAAATATACTCTCTTTACTACGGAATTCTAGTTGTTTTATTATTAAAACCCTAGTCTTCTCAGTGGTGTTTATTGGACGAATGAACACATCCGCTCACTCACTTTACGTATACGATGCACGATTCACTAATGCTCTAGAGGTTACAAAACCTCTGATACCCGATAATTATGTACGATGCCCACAAAGTCAATTTCCCAGAATGTCCAGTCGTAGGTGAGCTAGTAGATTGTACTATGTTTCAGTAGTAAATAAAAGATTAAAATATACAGGGTGTCCCAGAAATGGTGGTCTAAAATGAATGAGATCATTTTCAACAATTTTGACCCCATACTCATAGGTCCGGAAATGAACAGTTCACAAGCTACACTGAATTTTCTACTTTTTGAGAAAGAGTCGACTTGTCATTACAGAAACACTTATTTTAAAAAACTGTGAATTATTATTTCATGCAGGAGGCGATGGTTCGATCCCCGTCCAGGCCGACTCGTACCAATGAGTTTTTCGGAATTTATGTACGATTTGTAACACCACTGGCTTTTCGGTGAAGGAAAACATCGTGAGGAAACCTGCATGCTTCAATTTCGAGGCATGTGTTGTACCCACTGTCCATTATACATGGCGATGGGCTCACCCCCCATCACAATGGACAGAGTTTCGGTACTACTGGTGAAACGTGGATGTTCTGAGGTTTCAGAATATCTCTGACTACCCCCTCGGGGAATATAGTCGTGAGCATATGCTATGCTATGAATTATTTCTCAATGTTCCTAAAAGGTGGCACAGTTGTTCAGAAGATAATGTTTTTCAAATGCATGTGTGCGTGTGTGTGATTGTTTGTGTGTGTGTGTGTGTGTGTGTGTGTGTGTGTGTATGTGTGTTTGTGTGTATAAACATTGGACATTGTGGGAATTTGACGGTTTTGAAACCACTAGACATTTTGGGAATTAGACATTCTGTACCTAAACAACACACACATTATAAGCAGGTGGATGCAATATTCTCAGACATCTGTTCTCCTACTTCGATAAGAAGCGACATTATTTTATAGCATGCACGTGTCCAGTGAGGACATTGACTCAATGACACATAGGGTCATAGGTAACAGATGCAGAGATTCGGATGGGTCTCTATCATCATCAGCCTATATACGTCCCACTGCAGGGCACAGGCCTACCCTCAGGGAGGGTGAATGGGCGTTAGTAAAATTACAATAAAATATTTGTTAGGAAGAGAAATAAATAACCAGTTCAAAAATGACAGACAGAGCCTATGCGTTTCCTAGGGAAAATTGTTCAGTATCATGGGTATAATCACCCTTTAAAGTAATGCAACTGTTTACACCCTAGTAAAGCTAAACACGAAATTTTTAGTTTAAAGTTTTAAAGTATTAGTTTTTAGAGATACTATTTTTTCAAATTCAATAAATCTCATACAATTTGTCTAAGGGACAATTATTGGGGTAGAAAAACCGCAAAGGCTATTGCGGAGGCAAGTGGAGCGCAGTGCAGCCTTCAGTCCTATTCACAAGCTCCGCCTCAATTGACCCTATCAAAATAGCCTATATTACTACACTACACTTTTTAAAAGGATCAGACCATCAAACTAAACAATTTTCTCTATAGGACCAACATCGAAATCGCGAAAAAAATTCAGCTTTCCCATACATTTTCAAATAGATTATCAGATTTGAAGTTGGTGCCATAGTACAAAGTAGTTCAGTTTGACGGTCTGATTATCCCCTTAAAAACCGCCAGCATATTAAGATGGACCAATGGACCTGAAAAAAAGAATGACTAATCAAAAATGAAGCAACCATTTATGTGTGCGTGCTGTCGCACTGTCGCATGATGCATAATAAATATCTTAGACATTGTCACACAAATTATCTAGTCACATTTAAAGTACCCGAATCAAGCCTGGACTTGTGTTATGATGACTAGACAACGATATACAATACATATATAGATACAAACATCCATTACTCAGGTACAAATATTCATATTCATCATACAAATATTTGTACTTTACGGGATTCGAACCCGCGACCCTCGGCACAGCAGGCAGGTTCACTACAGACTGTGCTATCGGGCCGTCAATAGCGGCGGGTTGTCGGTCCTGCGCCTAAAACTGGTGCGTCTGTGCGAGTGTAGGTCCCTTGTAGAACAAACAAAATTATAGGACCTTGCATGCTTCACATCTTTTTAGTGTAACATTACGTCCATCTTTTTTTCAGGTCTGTGGATGGACCCTATATAATTATACTAAACTAGGAATAATATGATGGAAATTCCCATACAATCTTCCTCCTCTATTTCAGATCAGGCAGAAAAAGCTTTACTGTAACCTATTTTGAAAAAGAACTCAACAGTGGCTAAAGTACAGTTGAGCCCATCGCAGGTTGTTTCTATAGGAAAAACAAAATGTTTTTGGAGCGAGGAAAATCGCAAGTGAAAGATGGTATAAAATAAATATGATATATTGTGGAGCTTTAAAAAAGATATCGGTACTTTAACCAAACACACCGAGCTGCACAGACATCTGGTAGACAGTCCAGTCCAGGTCCAACCACACTACGGTTAATTTTGTCAGGCCAACACATAAAAGGTGCAGTTTCTAACTTTGCCACCTACTCTATCGTCGCCTACTTCAATGATGCCGATGTGTCTGATATGGCAATGAAGATATGCCAACCAGCATCGCATACGAGGCACCGGCAGGGAAGTTTCTATTCTATTCTATTTTATTCGGTAGCCCACATCCTTGAAATTCACCAAGAACTGGCTGCCAATTCAGAACACACCAACAGCATTGGGCTGCGTTCAGAGCCTTTGGGTGCGGTTGTTTGGTTGTTTTTCAATCTAAGGTGCGGAACGAACAGTTGTTTTTTAACTCGCCAAAAGGTACGGAACGATCCCGGTTGTTTCATAACCTAAAATTTTGACATTGACAGTTAATATGGGCTTCCAGATCTTCCAGGGCTTCCATCATTTCCAAATACAATAAAAACTCATCTTCCATGCTAAAGAATCAAAAAGTGCATAAAAATTATTTGAACAAAACAAACTTTTATTCAAAATTAGCAAAAAGTCAAGTAACCACAGATAATCAAAACGTCAGAGTGTTTTTTAACCATCTAATTAGATGGTTAAAAGTTGCAACCCGTCAGAGGTACGGAACGGTTGAGTTGTGACAACCGAGTTGCAAAGGGCGTTTTTTCACCGAGGCTCTGAACGGCGTTAGTGCGAAAAGTTGCACCCAGAGTGCACTCTGGGCGTAGGCTCTGAACGCGCCCTTGTGTAATCTGTCAAACTGTCAACATTTCGCGCCAAAACTTACTTTTCAAGTTTTATTTTCTTCAAGGCAATTTGCTTCCCTGTGATCCGATCTTTTGCTTTATAAACAACTCCATAGGTTCCTTCTCCAATTTTCTCTACACGTGAAAAGTTTTCCATGGGATGGACTTCTTAAAAATAAAAACAACGAAAATAAATTACACACTTCTGTGACATCCTCCAAAACACACCATAGACAATTTCATTTTTTTATTTTCAAGCACAGGAGTACAAGTATTAATTATAGGTAATTTCTTTGAATAAATTGAAATTATATCAATGGGTAATATTTTTGGATTTAGAATGATAAAGGATACCAATCCTTCTTACCATGGCAGTCGGTAATGTTCAACCTTCTTTCGTACACATGGCGACACATCAAGCTATACAAAATCAACATAAGCCGGCGCGCGTCGAGTAACGTATAAAGTCACCCGGCCAGCTTATGCTGGTTGTGTATAGCTTGATGTGTCGCCGTGTGTACGTTGAAGTTTCAAACCAAAGTTCTCAGATCAATCCAAAATTAAAGAAAACTTTTTTTTTAATTTTCTCTGTTGGATTAGAAAGGCCATGGATTCAAGACCAATGGATCTATAACCTCCATGCCTTGTCTTTGCCATGTCCTTGCATGCATGGAAACACGAACCGTCGGTAATGTACGTCCTATTTTCGTATGTGTCCGTACTCCGTCGTCGATGTTGATGATTTTACGTTTGTCCCTTTATATCATTTTTGTCGTTGGATTAGAAAGGGACAACGATGAGTCAGAAACAACGACGGGAATTTACGAAAGAAGGACGAACATTACCGTAATGGGCCGCCAAGGAAGACAGTATCTAATATACTTAGATTACTCTTTGACAATATTCCTATTCCAAACTCCTGGCATGGCCACAGCATTTAAGAAAGAGTATCGCATGGCATAGTCATCGATAATGCGAAGGCAAAGCCATAAAAAAAAAATTACTGACACTGTCTGTCATCTGTCACTGTCAGTCATGTTAGTCAAATTTTTTTGTTTTACATAATAATAACCTCCTAGCATAAAATTCATCCCTCAAATTGATATAGGTTGGCTATGGCCCTCGGGATTAGGACTTTTCTTCGATCCGTAGAAAGGTTAAACCGCGTCAGCTCACGAGGTATTGTCATGTCGTCTA
This sequence comes from Agonopterix alstromeriana, assembly GCA_963924505.1. Lineage (NCBI taxonomy): Eukaryota > Metazoa > Arthropoda > Insecta > Lepidoptera > Depressariidae > Agonopterix > Agonopterix alstromeriana. Next base: position 5,556 of record CAWUQF010000019.1, read on the forward strand.
CCAACTTGCAGAAGACTTTGGAAAAATTAGAGAAGAATCCGTACTATGATAAGTACGCTCAGCGCATAGCGGAGCTGCAGCGCACATCGCCCGAAGAGTTCCTGCAGCGCGTCGAGCAGACAGGCGACCCCCCCGCGCGCCCCGCCCCCCTCGCCTCCGTGGACACCAGGTCGGCGCCGCCACCCCGCCTCCCCGCCGCCCCGCCGCACGCCGCGCGAGCCTCGCCTGACCCCACCTAACTGTTCTCACTTACTTTCAGACAATTCTCATCTGTACTGAATCCCAAGGGAGCCCTCGGCGGTGATGTCAAAGCTGAAGATAAAAAGCTGGACGCGATATTGAAGATAGACCTCGTCAAAGATAAAGATGCTTCCGAAATTAAGGCGATATGGGAGGAGTACCACAAAAACAAGGAAGTGATTTCGGCGACGATCCCTCTGGAAGTGTACGAGAGCATTAGAGAGAGGCTGCAGCAGTTCCCGACGTTCCTGTTCCCGCTGCCGCGCTCGCAGGGCTACGAGTTTGTGCTGTGTCAGAGTCAGGGCCACGCGGTGCACTTCACACCCCTGCTCGCCTACCAGGTCTACTATACTATAGTACACTTGTTAATGAGTATACAACATGTAAATGAGTTAACACAAAACTAGAAAGTAGTTTGTTTAGAATCGAGAGCAGAATCAAATTCTTAAAATGTATCCATGAGCATTTTTGTGCTTTCATTCATTGCTGTAATGATAACAAATGATTTTTGCCTCAAAACTTAAAATGTGAATAACTTTAAATGTTAACTTTCAAAATAATGAAATTATTCTTTCAATCTAATTATTTTGTTGTAAATCAGTTTGGGTGTATGAGGTTTTGTGCTTATTCATTAACACGTTGTATATATGATTTCTACATTTTAATCATATCAGAGCTAGATAAATTCACTTTAGATGTGTACCTAAATCATTTGTGTGAAATATGGCTTAAACTCAATTCACATTATGACAGGCAGGTGCGGCTGGAGGACGGAGGGTGCCATGTAAAATAATACCTATTTCAATGCCGATAGAGTTCACAGAGAAAGCTCTGTGTAGCTCTGTCCACCGCCCGTGAGGCCCGTATGGACTTTGTCTCTGTTGAAATCTAATACAAAGATATTGAATTAGGTATTATTTTACATTGCACCCTCTGCGCTCATCCACGCCCACACATTGTAATGTAAATAGAGCTTGTATAATATTTGTAAAGATATTTAATATCAAAAATTTTTATTGACTTCAAAACTAAAAAGTAGATAATAATACATTGAATGTCATTTAAATTTGCACCTATGCACCTATAGGAACATAAATTTTTGTTGACACTTACAAATAAGAACCTTTATACGGACCACAATAAAACAAATTATTGTTCTTATTTATGTTCTTGTCTGTTCTATGTATTATTTTCTGCTTTTTATTAGTTTTGAATTCTGTTTTATTTTTTGTTACAATTTTTTATTTCATAATTTATTGATATCAGTTGTAATATGCAAGGGGTACATGAAATGAAATGAAAAGTATTTCAATAATTAAATAATTCAATTATTAATCATAATAAACTCCTTCAGTCGCCAATGATTTACTATAAACTTTTGAGGAGTTCCATTGCCTATCTCCGAAGCGCTACATCAGATCTGCACAAAAATCAAATGGGACTAATTGGACACCCCCCAAGATCAGGGGTAAAAACAAAAATAATTATCTAAATCGGTCAAGAAATGCTAAAGTTATCGAGGAACATAATATTTAAAATTTTTAAAAAACTCCTTTAGTTGTTGTGTAAAAACTCAATGTTTACAGGTTCACAAGGAGAATGCCCCGGAGTGCCTCAACATGGTGCACTACACAGAGCTCAAGGACAAGGAGATCATACTCATGAGGGGTGAATATGATAAGGTTTGTTTGAATTTTTTTTAGTGTCCATTATGCGGCGACGGGATCACCCCCCGTCACACTAGACAGAGTTTCGGTACTACTGGTGAAACATGGATGTTCTGAGGTTTCAGAATATCTGTGACTACCCCCTTGGGGAATATAGTCGTGAGCATATGCTTATGCTTGTTTTACTTTTAACTGTTCATACAATATTCTGATCAAAGTTAGCTTGTACAACACAAAAGATACCATTGGGTCGAAGGATTGGGAATATAATTCAGAGTGCGCGCCATACAAAGTCTGGTGGTATTTTCAATAGTAACCAATTAAAGTCATTGGAATTTTTCAGAAACAAACTAGAAACCAATATCTATATTTGTATGAAATCAGGATTTCGTTAATATGTATTTAAGTTACAGTTACATATATGAAATAATTTTAATTCTAGATTTAAGTTTTGCAGTGTCCTAGCAGGGTCCAAGTGTACTGGAATCAATATTATGTAACATCTTTTAAACCCATGGTTGCAATAAATGATATGACTATGACTGACTACAGTGCCTCAAAGATTTCCATACAAATCTTAAATTTCAAGATTTTTTCTGAAAAATCTCATTGACTTTAATTGGTTATTATTGAAAATATCACCCGACTTCGTTTGTATGCAGCGCGCATTTACGCATTCGCAATAAAATTCTGTCTAAGTACTATGCACACTCAAGTAGCTTTAAAATGATAACAAATTGCTTCACATTCTCTTCTGTTTTGTTCCAGAATGTACTGAGCGCCAAAGAAGCACAATGTCTAGCAAATCAATTTCAAATGTACTACAATGGTAAAAATGAGGCCAAATCTAAGTTGCTTGAAGTATTCACAAAACAACCAGATTTCTTCAAGCACATGGATCTCATTTCACAGCTGGAGAACATTACTCTGTCATAAATTAGACCTGTCAATACTTGTAAATAAAATAAACAATTCTTAGTAACTACAATGAAGTCTTATATTATTATAATTATCAGACACCTAAGTAGAATATGGGTTTCACTGGTTTAACTTATGAGGATAGTATGTGTACTCTGGAGTGTCATGTATTAAAGATTGCGGAGCGGGAGCGGGAGATTCTACTGTCGAGTCGGCGGCCGGGAGCGGGGCCGGCCCTGTGCTCTGTTGCCAAGAATAGCCCAGCTTGAGGTAGTCCATTGGATTACGTATTATTGTATCATGGTTTGACTTGTTGCTAGCTGACACGCTAGTCTTTATACATTGTAAAATGTTATCTTCACATCCTCGGCGGCAATTGTGCATGTAAATATTGTGCAGAACTGTCCTTGTCTTTTTCATTACATCCTCCTTTAGAAGAGCTGGTGCATTCTCTCTCAAGTATATTGGTATTTCTTTCATGAATTCTTCATACAACTGATAGCCATAACATTCCCTAACACTTTGTGAGGAGGACGTAGGAGTTGAGACAAAGTGTTCGTTAGGCGATTCCTCGATCAAATCGTTCTCTGCTGCTTGATGCATCGGACTGAACAGAATGAAGCTTCCTGGTGAGATGCCACCATTGCTCCGGTTTTCACTGGTACTATCTTTTTGTATTTCATTGCATTTGTCATAAGCGCTGCTTTTTATAAAATCACTATCTCCATCAGGTTGTGCATTATTATCATCATAAAGTACTGTGTTAGGGGGTCGTCCATTCGTCACAACTTTACTCAAATTGTAATTACTAGCACCATGTTGGATATCGGAAAGCACAGGCCTTGTTATGGTCTCCGATCGAATAGCTTTGGGAAACATGGCTAAAGTTAAGCGATTTGATGTTATGTAGTTGTTATTGCTGATGGGTTTTCTCGGGTCATTTAAATTAGATACTGTTTCTCTTAACTTACCCAACACTGGAGTTTTTTTTATTTGATCTTTTGTACCACAACGTGATCTTTTTCTAATCTCGTCAAGACATTTACGAGTTTTTCGTTTTTTACGTTTTGTAGCACTACTAGTTATAGTTTCCATGATTTAATACTTACACAAAAATCGCAGTAAGCAGGTAAAACCTTAAATATTGCTATTTTTAATGTAGAAATTTGGTAAAAATTCAATTTACGAAGGAACTCATTTCTTTAGGATAGTATTTACTATAAACATTTTAAATTCAAACAAAATGCCGCCGCGCGGTGTCAAAGCAAAATAGTAGCTTATCTATGGTCGCCTGTCGCTAAACCACAGATTCCTGATATATGTAGATGTAGCAAACTACAGATGCGACCGTGAAATTTTCACTTATTTCCAACAGCACCGTTTTGGCGCTGCCGTCTTCAAGCTAATTTGTTTAGAACTTTCAGTTATAGGTATGTATGCATTTTGACTGTCCATATAGTGATTCCAGAATACAAAAATAGGGATATTTGACCAAGGAACAAACTAATCAATGATATTATTATGTCATAAAACGGAGAAGAATCTTTTTAAAGATTCAAGTGAAAATTCCTAAAAATCACAAGATATAAGCTTCTGACGCAACAACACGACATGACGCTGCTGCTACTGTAAGTCAATATGGCATCCTATAGTATGATGGCGTTTTGCGAGGGAAAAAGTGACTGCAGCGCCACAACGGACATATCGGAACTAAAGCTGTTATAGGCCTGCGCTAAACTACGGCGCGGACGGCGCGGAACGAAACCATAGACAAGCTACTATTTTACCAGTATGTTACCAACGAAACTATATTACTCTACTCTATGGTTCAAGTCTTGAGCCGAGATTCAGAGACGATTTTTTTGGTCTTAGCTCGAGCTAAGCGCATAGAAATATATGGCTAAGCGTGACGAAAATGTATGGATTTTGACATACGGGAGTCCGAACTATGACTTAAGAATCGTCACTGAATCTCGGCCTTGGTTATTTTGTAGAATATATGATAAATCCATAGATAGGAAGTACTACGTACACCGAAAAATCATACCTTTGCCAGTACAAGAACAACATAGGTTTTCTATTGCTCAATAAATGCTATTAACGTATAAGCCTGTCTCGTTTTCGCGACCATATTATTTTAATATATTTATATTATATTATTTTAATATATTTATTTTAATGCCACCCTCTTCTAATCATTCTCTACCATAATCGTCATAATCTTTGACTAATTATTATAAGGACTAGCCTTGCGGTAGCATTTCCCCTCTGCCACGGTATAAGCACAATTGATCTTGTGCATTTACATTCAATTTTACACCTTATCACTAAACGAGACAGCCTATAATTGCGAAATAATAACTTCGAACTTAGAACGTTTGGGGTTCACACGAGACTACTTTTCATGATTTTTAACATTCAAAATTAGAATCTAAAGTTATGGGGAATAAAATCCAAAGTTGCGGATTTCATGTTACCTCGTCCCCCGCAAAAAGTAGCAGAAATGTTTGTTAGTAGAATTACACGCGTAACCAGTCCATATAATAATTAGTCAAAGGTCATAATAAAAAAATACGAATTGTTCAAAAAGACTAGTATCCAGAGTCGTTAAAGATCCTATTTAAAAAAAACTGAGTAAGTAGGCTCAAAAGGACTAGTATCCAGAGCCGTTAAAGACATTATAAAAAAACACGGAGGTGGGAGTGAAAAGCGGGGAAAATCTGGGAAATCTTGCCTGAGGGGAGGGGAAAGAGGCACAAAACGGGAAAATAAAGTACTCTTTGACGGGAAACGGGAAAAGACAATATTACGTGCTTTACGTGTGTTTGTGTATATAAATTTATTGTTGCATTGCAGCATTTCGTAAAATAAAGTTTTTAGATATGATTGCAATAGTTATGGTGTTTTTATTAGGTCACAGTTCTGTATAAAAATGAATTTGTAAAATTTATGCCGCAGTAGGTAAGTCTAAAATGTTATTTAGTACTCGTCAGCTAGGGACATGCTAGGGACGATCTTATGGAATAATGTCTTCGTAACGAACTCTGTTACAATAATGATCGCCTTAAACAATATTCTCTTAAAATAATATCCTTGCTTAAAACAGTATTTACCCCAATGTTCCTGTACTAACTAAATAATTGGTGTTAAGCCTACACTATGGTATCTGAGTGTAAATGAACAATACCTCTGCCTCTGGGCACACACAACACAACACCTGGACACATCATTAACAAATTGACTACTACAGGATGTTAGGGTAAACAGATGCTATAGTTTAAGGGGCGATTGTACCCATGATACTGAACAACTTTCCCTAAGAAACCTATAAGAATGAAGTCAAAAGGATGCCTATTAGTATTAGTAGACTTTCAAGTTTGTACCAAACCTACATAATTTTCTAAAACTTACTAAGGCTAATGAGTAATGAACCTAAGTATTTACCTATTTAGTTATTTTATTGCCCAGTGTAAAGTCAATTCAATACTTTATTGCATTTATGTTGTTCATAAGGTCTTAAATAACATATATAATAGTAGGTACAGCTTCAACACGAACCCTGAGAGGGCACAGCAAAGAAAATATGTAAATACAAATAAATCTAACAATATTAAAATATGATAATTGCACTTATTTTAACTAATTATTAATAAACAATATTACACACAAAACTCTTGCAGCAAATAAAAACATTTTTGACTAGAATGAGCCAGTTTTAATTTAGAGAAGGGAAGGGCTAGTCTACTTTGCGGTCTTAAATTTGGTGGTCGAGAGTATTGTGGGTATAGGTGCATATTCGTTTTGACAACAATATTTACTTCTAGTATGTATATGCATGTTAGAGTTAAAATTGTTTGCTCTATGAAGTGCCTTTTACAACTTACCATTACAGCAATGTCAATGTCAAAGCGCTTTTAGTATGTTACCATCAATGTAATAGTAGATAAATGGTGGAAGATGGACCATGTGATTCGGTACTCCAAAACGATTGAGATAGATACTCCCACAAACAACTCGACACGGGCAGAAATGCAGTGCTAATGCACAAGCAAAAGTCTATTTATTTATAAATATAGAGAAGATTAATATGTCTTTCAGCAGTGTTCATTTTGAATCTCACATTATCAAATTTGTATATAAATGATGCATTAACTCCTTACTAACGCATTGTGTTCAATGACCTATGGCCAGGGCTTGCTCTCAGAACAGATATCGGGGAACGAGGTTTAAATGCTTGAGGAGTTTTCATTGATAAATTAATAATGAATTCAATTTGAAATGGAGTTGAAAATAGTGTGAAAGAGATGCCAATGGCTATTGTGTATGGCTCGTGTTCGCGTTATCACTTACACACTATTGTTAACTCTATTTTAATTGTAATCAAGTTCTTTATCAATGAAAACTGATCGAACATTTTTCTGCCTGATCTGAATTGACCATCAGAGGTGTACCTAATTAAATGAAGGTGGAAGATTGTACGGGGATTTTCTACATTTATACACTCGCGTGCAACCAAATCGACTCAACCCTTTAACGCGCATACGGGATACCGTTTCTTAAATAAGGCATAGCTGATATTTAAAAAACATACATCGTTTTAAAGCTTGGAATCTTAGCTTTAAAAAAAACCATTAATCATGAAAATCGGTACAGTATTTTTTTTTAAATTGAAATTTGACTATAGGTATAGGAGAAATGATAAATTAAGAAATTAATTGAGGTTAGCCAATCCTTTGAATAAAACCAAAAATTTGAACGAAAACAAGGAAAATTTATTAAATTTATACGGAGTGTTTCCTCCCCTAGCCCTTATAAGAGTTTCTACGCGATTCCTCATTGATCTGATAATTTTTTTTATGTCTTCTTGAAGAAACGCTTCCCACTCCTCTAACAACGCCTCTTTTAGCTCCTGGATGTTCGAAGGAGCTGGATCTCTGGCCCGGACTTTGCGTTTGAGCTGGTCCCATACATGCTCAATCGGATACATGTCGGGACTGAGCGCTGGCCAGTCCATGGCCCGTAAACCGACTTCGTCGAGGAACTGCCTAGTGACACGTGCAGTGTGACACCGGGCATTATCGTGCATTAACACGAAGTTATCCCGGACAAAAGCCTGCATACGGGACCACATGATCAAGTAGGATGTCGGTGATATACCGATCAGCGGTCAGACCGCCTCCTCGGCCTCCCCCAGGCACGAAAACGAGGGCTGTTCTACCCTCTAGGGATATGCCAGCCCACATCATACAGGAACCGCCTCCGTATGCGACTGTTTCACGGAAACAGCACTGTGCAAAGCGCTCTCCCGGACGCCTATAGGCCCGGCCTCTCCTGTCACTGCCATGCAGACATACTCTGCACTCGTCAGTGAACAGGATAGGCAGCCATTGGTCGATGCTCCACAAACGGTGCTCCCGTGCAAATTGCAAACGCGCTTACGGGTGACCTGCAGTCAATTTTGGGCTTGTGGCAGGCCGTTTTGGGGTCAGGTTCGCTTGCTTTAAACGTCGTCTGACTGTCCACTCACTGACAGCCACCCTTCGGACTCGCCTCAGCTCCTGCTGGACATCAACACTGGTAAGGTGGCGATTCCGCAGTGCAGTAGAGACAATAAAACGATCGTCCCTCTCAGACGTGCGCCTTAGCAGGTCAGATCTTGGTCTACAAGTGAAGGCACCGGTCTCCTGGAACCTTCTGTATACTCTGGACACAGCAGACTGGCTCAAGTGCAGCTGACGAGCGACAGTTTGCTGACTAAGGCCTTGTTGCAATAAAGCCACAATTTGGGTGGCTTCAGTTAGCGTAGTATCCATAATTTTGGATAAACCGTAAGCTTCACAAGTGGAGATGTTATCAGCTCAACTTCAGATAAGCGACTGATAAAAATTTCAGTCACAGGTGGTTTTATAAGCGATAGCGTCGCGCAACTCGTGAGTTTCACGCGTAGCATGTTTTCCTGTATTTTAATTTAAACCTCAATATTAAAAAAAATACTGTATCGATTTTCATGATTAATGCTTTTTTTTAAAGCTTAGATTCCAAGCTTTGAAATGATGTATGTTTTTTAAATGTCAGCTATGCCTTATTTAAGAAATGTTACCCCGCATGCGCGTTAAAGGGTTGAGTCGATTTGGTTGCACGCGAGTGTAGTACAAGTCAATTCAATTCATTTATTGTTTTATTTATTTTTTATTCCTAGTTTAGTAAGATAGAATAGAATAATAGTTCAATTATACAGAGTCCAACTTAATATACTGACGGTTTTTTGAGGATGATCAGACCATCAAACTGAACAACTTTCTCTATGGGACCAACATAGATATCGCGAAAAATAATCTGGTGTTCCATGTACAGGGTTTTTCTTATTATGGTGATACTTTTTTAAGGAGATGATTAGACCGTCAAATTGATCATCTTTCTCTATGGCACCAAAATAAAATTATATTCCTTACAAAACTGAAAACCTACTCGAGGCAAATGTATGAGACAGCAGATTTTTTTCGTGATTTCGATGTTAGTAATGTTAGTCCCATAGAGAAAGTTGTTAAGTTTGACGGTCTGATCATCCCCTTAAAAAGTGTCGGCAAATTAAGAAGGACGTTGTCTAGACATACAATCCTACAGCTGATATTTTATTCGCGATTTCGACATTGGTCCCGTATAGAAAGTTGTTCAGTATGATTATACCTTTAATATTGACAGTATGTATTACAGTTTAGTACATATTGTACGTGCGCAGAGGAGGAGGAGGAGGAGGAGCGGGCACGGGCACGGGCGGTAGCGCGATGGCGCAGAGGTCTGCGTCGGTCGCACGGCGCCGGCGGTGACGCGCGGCTCTCGCGGGGCGGGGGCGGCGGCATGGCGGCCGAGCCGGGCCTGGCCGACGCCGTGCTGCTGGCGCCCCTCACCGAGGACTCGTTCCTGCACAACCTGCACCTGCGCTACAAGCAGGACGTCATCTACGTGAGTGTGCCGCGCGGAGCTGTCGCTGCACGTCTAGTATAGTACACGTGCACTGATCCGCTCCCCTCCCCTCCCCTCCGCAGACGTACGTGGGCAACGCGCTGGTGTCGGTGAACCCGTGCCGCGCGCTGCCGCTCTACTCCGCCGACCTGGTGCGCTCCTACCTCGCGCGCCCGCCCTACACGCTGCCGCCCCATCTGTATGTATTATATACCTAACCTACACTACACCTACACCTACACCTACATACACTTCATACCCACTAGTTACCATTATTTATTTATCTTCTATACTTACTTATAAAACCGTTCCGTACTGGCTGACTTGACTGACTGACAGACAACACACAGCCTAAACTGCTGAAGATAGAAACATGCAATTTGGAATATACAGGGAGAGTTTTTTTTAATGGGCTGTATGGAGAAATTCTCAACTAAAAGACAGAGAAAAACGCTCTTAGAAACCGTGATCTCAATTTTAGAGAAAATAAAAATGGCGTTTTAAAAAATTTAAAAATGTGTGTCCCATGTTACACAGTATATAACCCAACTACAGAATGCTGATCTTCTATGCATTTAATAAATGACAGAAACACACAATTTTTTTTTAAAGTTTGGAGGTTTTTTCATTTGAAAATCGGCCAATAAGTTTAGTTTCCACATAACTATTAAACAAAACTAAAACGTTAACTTCGACCACTTCTAGCAACTTTAGACCTATGGTTTCCGTAAAACTTTTGTTTTGTATGGTGATAAACAATCGAAAGAACAAAAAAAACTTTTTTTTCCGAAAACGCCATATCTCAGAACCTATTCAGATTTTTTGATTTTTTTAAAACGCCGTTTTAATTTCTCTAAAATTCAGATCACGGTTCCTAAGAGTGGTTTTCTCTATCTTTAGGATTTCCCCATATTCATCATTATCTGACCCTTAAAAAAAACTCATTCTGTATATAGGTTCCTTTTTAATATGCTGACGGTTTTTAAGAGGATGATCGGACCATCAAACTGAACAACTTTCTCAATGGGACAAAAAATCTTTTCTATACTTGCGATTTCGATCTTAGTCCCATGGAGAAAGTTGTTCAGTTTGATTGTTCAGTTGAGTGGATTAAAAAACCGTCAGTATATTAAGGTTGGATCCTGTATATTCTACGGATAATGTAGGGGTGCACTAAGAAAAGATTTTTTCGGTATTCTAATTTCATGCGGACGAAGTCGCGGGCAAAAGCTAGTTCTAAATAATAAAGCCGAGGTACATTGTTACGATCATTGTTATGATCCCAAATGCATGCAACCCACAAGATATTTATTATCGAAATTATACAACAACGACGTAAACATAACATTCGTGACCAATCCGGGATTCGAACCCAAGACATGGGACATCTGGTTCGGTAGTCCAGCACGGTAACCGAGCACGTATCCACACTTTCAGTGTTAAATGCAATTAGTAAAATAATGTAAGATGTAGAAATAGATAGATCAGTAAACGGTATCGGTTCACAGATACGCAATAACGGCGACCGCGTACAGATGGGTTCGGGACAGGAACGAGAGCCAGTGCATCGTGATAACGGGTGAGTGTCGGCGCGGCGCGGCGCGGGCGGTCTCTTCTCTATGCGAGCGCGGCTATGTTGTAACGAGGTGCATGTGTCAGGTGAGAGCGGGGCGGGCAAGACGGAGGCGGCGCGCGTCTGCCTGCAGTGCGCCGTGCTGGCGGGCGGCGGCGGCGGCGCGGGGGGCCCGGGCGGCCGCCTCACCGCCGCCGGCACGCTGCTCGAGGCCTTCGGCAACGCCGCCACCGCGCGCAACCACAACGCCAGCAGATTCGTGAGTCCTTCCTTGCGTGCTCCTACACTACACCCCCGCCCCCCCCCCCCGCGCCCCCTCACCGCTCGCTTCTCCTGTTGCAGGGCAAGCTGCTGGACGTCGAGCTGGACTTCCGAGGCGAGCCCATCGGTGGACACATCACACACTGTCAGTATACATACGTTTCATTGTATCGCACGTCTTCTCAATGTACCAGTTTTGTTATACGATAGAAGCGGAAGATGTTTATTTTATTTTATTTGGTAAACTTTATAGCTCACGATCACAATAATGGTTAATGTTATAGTCCAATCTGTGGCAATCAAAAGTTTTCACCGGTACATAATAACTATCTTATCAAAATATAAAATAATGTGATTGTGTTTCTTTGCATACAGACCTACTGGAGAAGGTAAATATGTTCGATAATATATGAAGTAGGTAGGATGTTATTATGTAGTGAGTGGTGATAGTGACGGTGGTGTGTATCAGGAGCGGGCGTGTGGCGGCGGCGTGTCGGAGGGCGAGCGCAACTTCCACGTGCTGTACCAGCTGCTGGCCGGCGCCGACGTCGCGCTGCTGAGTGAGTGTCCCCCACAGAACATTATAAGAGGGGTTAGAAATGTAAAGTAGCGCTTTTACTTCGGAGACGGCTGTCGCCACTTGTCTTCCCGCTCACGCTGCTACAATTACTCATGCCGTCTCGCTCGCACCACGCCGCGCGCTTTATGGTGTTATGCAAATTGCATAACCTGTGGTGACACGTTCCACGCCTACTTTGCACTTCTAACCCCTCTTATAATGTTCTGTGGTGTCCCCGCTGTCGTGCGTGTCGCCTCCCGCCGCACTCGGCGCCCCACGATGCGCTGACGTGTGCCGCGTGTCCACAGAGCGGCTGAAGCTGCAGCGCTCGTGGGAGCACTACCGCGTGCTGCGCGCCCGCGCCGCCGCGCCCTCCTCGCCGCGGCGCTGCCTGACGGGCGCGGGGGCGGGGGCGGGGGCGGGCGCGGGCGCGGCGCAGGCGGACCGCGACCACTTCGGGTACACGACGCGCGCGATGGGCGCGCTTGGGTTCGGGGCGGCGCAGCGCGCCGGCGTGCTGCGGCTGCTCGCCTTCCTGCTGAAGCTCGGCAACGTGCAGTTCGAGCCGACGCACAACATCGACGGCTCGCTCGGCGCGCGCCTGCGCAACGAGTACGGTGAGCGTCCCCGCCCGACCCCCACCCCGACCCCGACCCCGCTCCCCTCGCACACTACCTGACCATCTTCTCGTGTCGCAGAGCTGGAGGAGGCGTGCGCGCTGGTCGGAGTGGCGGCCGACGAGCTCGCCGCCGCCTTCGGGGCCTCCACCTCGTCCCTC